>JASDQU011025953.1:8149-18883 GCA_032191745.1 Picea mariana
ATCTAAATTTTACAACCCAAAGGAAGGCACCGAGAGATTTTCTCAGAACAAAGGAATGAAAAGAAAAATGGATGGCAGTTGAAAGAGTTTAGGGCCTAATGTAGAGAACCTTGAAGATAGGAACATACAACCATAGATGAAAAAATCACCGAGAAATTGGTGCTGTTTTTTTCAATCTGTCTTTCATGTTCATTTTTTCAGTCATTTTTCCCTAGGTTTGAAGTTCAAAGTTGAAGATGGCCTTCCAAATATACCGAAGGTTTTGGATCCATTTCGGCAATATGGTGAACCTGAATATGGGACAACCAACAAATATTGACTTCTAAACTATGTGATCAGTTCATGACAGGAGGGCTTAGTTGGTTGAAATACCACCTTGCTAGAATCATAGGGAAGGAGGTAGCAGTTTTTAATCAGTAATCCCCAGAGATTATGCAAGCTTCCCACCAATCTGTTTGTGAAAAGGATAAAAAGAAGGAAGAGGCAGTCACTCTCAAAGTTGAACTCATTACCGGTAGAGTAGCTAGATCTTCAAGAACCACAACAATATATGATGATCAGGGATTTGATTGATGACCGATGGATCAGGATGCTCCATTGTCCCATTCATGCAACAACACTTGTCCTCATCCCTGCCTTTGCTTACTCATGTAATTTTGATTTCAATGGCGAGGTTATGGAAGGGTTCATTATGTGTCTTCAGAGGATCTTAACTGATCAAGAAAATTGCAAAACCATTAACCGCAAGATAGAGAAGTATAAGAACGCAAACAGACTATTTGCCTTTGACATTGTTGTCCACAAAAGGAAGAATTTGATGCCAAGTAAGCCATTAGAATTTAGAATTTTAATTACATGTTTTATTTGAAAGTTGAATTATGTTTTCTTTATTTCCTATTTGCAACAGTACTGAAATGTAATTTAAGTCTTTTTTTTCTTGTTTGTTTTAGATGTTTGGTGGAGAAATTATTGTGCAAGAGCACCACTCTTACAAAAATTTTCCATTCGGGTGCTAAGCCAAACTTGTAGCACTTCAAGTTGAGAGCACAGTTGGACTGTGTTTGAAAAAATACACACAAAGAAGCGCAATAGGTTAAAACTTAGCAATTACAATTATTATATTTTTTTATCCTTTTAACATATCTATGACCGTAAAGACTCATAAAATTTATTACGACCCTCTTACAGGTTAGAGTTTCAATGCCTAAATGCTATGGTTTATGTCCACTACAATCTCCAACTGTGGGTGAGGCAGCTTGAGAAAATTTCTAATGTGGATGCCATTTCCTTGGAAAAAATTAACATAATGTCTCAGTGGAGGGTGAGGTAGATGCATATCATGGCAGCACGTGAGTGGTTAGAGGAGGAGCAACAACAGCAGGCATAGGGGGTGAGGAGAATCAACAACAGTAGGCACAGGGGGTAGGGTAGGAGTAGCAGCAGTAGGCATAGGAGACAGAGGAGCACCTTGACACCGAGGAAGGTGATGGGGCAGCCTCAGCACCACCTTCTACACAAATCAATACACACACACCCACCAGTCACTGTAAGATGAATGATGTAGGACCTTCTAGTGCAAACAACTCATGACCTTTTCTTGTAAAAGGGGGAGAGGAAATGGATAGCTAGCTGCTAGATATGTCATTGTAGATGAGTCATGATGATGAGATACATTTATATTTATTTGATGTCATTTTGTATTGGTTGTCTAGTATTGATTCCTTGATTGGACAGCGAACAGGATTCAATATGGACTTTGATTTATCATTTGGCATACACTACATCATATATATCAGTGTTTTTCCCGTATTTATGTGCCAATGCACTTAAAAAATTGATGTCGTCGTTGGTTTAAAAAAAATTAAAAGTGAATTTATTTTGTATTTTTTAATGCTTGTCATGGTTTGCCGATTTTTTCATCTATGTTTCTGATGTCCTGATGTCCAGACCCTTGGTGATTTTTTACCGATACCGATGTTTTCATCAATGCATACAACAAGTTGAACGGCCCCCTAAGTGGTCTTTTGGGAAACAAAGGGAAAACATAACATTCTCACTTGTCTACTCCTCTTAAGTGGAAGGTTCAATCCTCGTATACCTAATGTGGCTTTCCCACCACCAAGTTCTAAATTGTAACAAAATATCCCCTATTCATTACACCTTTAAGTCTTTAGCTCCCAATACTCCTTGAGAAATTTTGACGACTTTCTTTACTTCAATGGACTTGATGTTTTATATTGCTTTATTTATACAAGACCCTTGGCCCAAATCATAGCAAAATAAAGTAGAATAAAATATTTACAACATTTCTTGGTGATTCCCATGCCTAATGGGGTATATCAGTTCACTAGAACTTATAATCTCTAGATGTTCTTATAAAATCTCTCCATTCACAAAAAAATGAGTGTATCATCCACTTTATGAATGAGGAGGGCATCTCACCCTATGGCATTTCACCCATGTTATGTATGAAGAAGACATGTCATGATTGCATTATAATTTATTACTGTAGTGAGAAACTAGATGATCTATATGGAGGAAACAAGTCACTAATGACTCCTTTTATAAGCTATGTTTGCAGAATTAATTACACCTTGGACTAACTTGACCTCTTCAAAACAGCCCTGTCTTGAGGGCAACTAGAAATGAGAGTTTGCATGCCTGAAAATATGGTTAAGTGGGTTCCATGTGTTCATAATGTCTTGATTGGTTGTTTGATCCTTTGATTAGTCTGGGTGGCTCCAAATTGTGCCACAAACAGTTCTAACTTCTGGGGTTAAATTACATGTTCTCTCACACATACTCACTAGTTTCCTTGGATCTGCACAGTTACCTTTCCTAGTCAGTAACAAATCATCCAAAAGACCATGCCCAGGGCATATACTTCTCCTCAGTTCATGTAAACTTGTTGCCTAGTTTGAAGTCTCCATTAGCCCTCCCTTGGACAAATAACCTAAGCTGAAATTTGAATCACTATGAGCTATGTAGGATCTTCTTAAAAAAAGCAAAGCCTGCCATAGTAGATAAATTAATAATATTTAGCAATTGAAACTTTAAGGGCCATTTAACACTTGAAACTTTAAGGGCCATTTAACCATTGAAACTGGTTTATATTTTATTCATTTAAAAATTAATTAATTAATTGAAACAAGACCAATTTAAGAGAACACARATCAAAGACACCGACTTACCAAACTATATACAAACATATACTGCTTTACCTGAGAGATRTGCGCATTTTTAAAATCTAAAATATCACAGGTTTTTATTGTCCTTTCTAAACAAGCACACACAAAGAGAAATTCCATGTAATTATGAATACCCAAGCTTCTTGCTGAAACAAGCATACCTGCATTCTGGGAGAATTTTGATGCTCTAAACTGTGACACTTCTGATCCACACTGCATAGATCACTAGAGAATGAATCCTGCCTAGACTTCAATAAGGGCTGCAAATTTGCTTTATGTGAACTCTGAGTTGCAGAAGAAATGTGAGAACAACCTAGTGAAGAAGGGGACTTGCTGGGAGTAAAAAGTACCCTTGAAAGTGTGTAACGTTCCCGTTTCCTGTCATTGTCCATAGATGCTGATGGTACCATTTTTGGATTTTGTGATGATGGAGATGCAGCTATGAATTCATGAAAAAAATTCCTATAAAGTGTGAGTAGGCGCTGCTCAAGGTCTCTAACTTCCTCTTCAAGCGAATAAATCTCCTCCATTAGCTCCATTGTCTGCAGGATAACATATATTTCATCACCTATCTGATAAAACCTAGGAAACTGTTCCCATGGTCATTTTGAAATAYCAAATAGTATTTTGTAAGAATCACCTTAAGCAGCGAAGATAAAATACTACAGTTACAAAAGGTTTGAGYTAATACAATTGAATGAAATTGCCCATCTTGATGACATTCTCACTACATAATAACRAAAACTAATAAAAAGCCAAATATGAGAATTAAAATTGAAAAACAGACAACATAGGCATATTACATCAGGCCAAGAATAGMTTCCATGGCTGTATTAGATCATAAGAATAACGCGAACAAATGGAATGCTTTCCTGGAATTCTGTAGAATAATKTCCAATTAAGATACACAAATGATGAATAGATAGAAAGGAATTAGGGTCAATATATAATGTTGTCAGGTTGTCATAACCCTTAGTTTGTGTTTATCACCTATAAATGATAACCTTTGATTAATCATAATATAACTGTTGTTATTTGTTGCAATATGCCTTCATTAGTTAAACTACATGTTCCTTGAAGGCTGGCTAGAAACATAGGTTAACTCTTGTTAGCAAGATATCATATTCTTTAATTAGATTGCATTGATGTCTTTTGGACATTTTCTGTGATTTGTAGGACTTTCAGAAACTTCTAGAGAAGCTATCATTTCCTTACCAACAAGATGCAAACTTCTTTTATCCTAGTTAATATTCTATGTAAATCTTGTCTTCTCCATGAAACTTTTCCATAACCAATAAGGGAATGCTTATGCAATTGAATATTCCAAGCGACAAACATAAGCCCATTTGCAAGATTTGAAATACTTCAGTACAAGTATATTGATAATGTATTTCATGGTTCTCATCAAGTATATTAACTTGGGCATCATTATAGGTTGGCAGAATTATCTTTGACTTAGGTGCTTCTGTCTAACTCATTTTGTTGTCACAAGTTTTGTAGCCTCTAAAATTGTAATTGTTGTTGACAAGTTTCTCTTTATTCTGAGTAGTGGAACTATGCCATTGATTCATTATTTCCCATTTCCCTATCATTATTTTCTTATATTTTTCATACTTGTTTGATATGAGAAGCAGAATAAAAAATATTTGATGCAAAATATGTTCCCCTGGGTTGGGTTTTTATTGGTTTTTTCGCCAGAAGGGGGTAGATGTTTGTAAACCTAAACATTTAGCATCTCTCTGTTTGCTTTTTCGAATTTGTGTGTAAACAGAAATATTTTCCTTGATATTGATATCTTTGTGCATGTTTGCCCACATTTGACTTCACATAACAGAATTTTCTCACAAGATGAGACCCAACTATCACATTTTCCACAAATTTTGTACCTTGTCGACATTATATAGCATATTCTACAATAATTATTACCCATTGTCTGTCATTGAAAAATATGAGTTCTCATCTATTTCTGAAAAATAAAACCCTTAGAAGAAAAAGTATTATTGGATAAAAATATAAAGATATAATAAGACACATAGAAAACATAAAAATAGAGACTATTTTTTATAATTGTGAGTTACCGTAAAAAAGATGCCTTTAATATTAATATAATACACTAATAACATATATATCACATTTTGATACAATTTACCACTTCTGATAATATATTTTAAAAATGTGCAGTAACTTCAATAAGATCCTTTGAGAATGTTTACTTTGCCATAGGTTAATAGAAAATTGTTAAAAAATAAAACTATATAACTACACCAAACATGACAATTTCCAACTAATGGGCATGACTCAAGGAAATGATGTTTGAACCAAGAGGGGATGAAAGGTTTGCGAGGGCACAAGGGATGAGGCACATAGCCTATAGGAGAAAGAAAACAACAAGGGCTAGCTCATCTAGCACCACGAAGCATGGTGAACAGAAAAAATTTAGGATGAATTTGGGGTTGTCTCAGTGACTTAAGAACGACCCACAAGTCACATGACATTAGAAACAAAAAAATTGACCATGAAAAGATATGCAATGGTGACAACCAACATGCAAAATAACTTTACAATTTAATGCACAACATGAAGAAAGAAGTGCAGTATTTTTCCACACAATCACATACATAGGAATGGGTATTCTTATTGTAAGATTGGGAATTATTTTTATTAAATAAAAGAATTATATTATCACCATATATGCAATAGTACACTTTCATCAGGTAGACCTGATATCAACATTACTCTGGCCTAATATTTAAACAATTCAGCACTTCAGCCCTTGTATGTGAGTCAGGTAACAATTGTACTGCATTGATAAAATTTCTATGGCATATTTTGATTTGTACTTGTGCAAAGCCCCACTACAAGTCCTCAAATCTCACGTAACTACAGAAGATCCTACCACTGCCACCTTAGTAAGAACTTCCCACGTTTTAGTGATGGAATAGGTCCATCACAAGGGAGGCTTCCTTGGTGACCTCAAGGGATCAAAGTAGCAAGTATAGTAGCCAAGCCTACTGCCCCCTCTCTTGATCACCGAGTAAAAGGTATAGTTCAAGGAAAGATAAGAGGTATAAGGTTGTTCGAGTACCTGCCCGGAACAAGAACACTTTATAGCATGTATATGATTATTTCCAAGTTCAAACAAGCAATCAATGCCTGTTAAAGACACTAGACATGAAAAGTTGTTATGTTTGTTATGAATTTGCAGCAATGAATAGTAGTATAACAGCAATAGATAAGCTATAACTATTGAATTTTTGTTAATTACGTTAACATTAGATTTACCATAGCAATTTAAGCTTCTTTTGCATGCTCGTTTCTCCATAGGCGATGTTGCACCATCGCCACCCAACCATAGGCACCTACTCGTGCCACCCCCGAGCATAACATATACATCCTGGGAAACCCTTCTACACAAGGGGAGAAAACCCAACAACCTTCTTACAGAGAATATCCTTGCCAAGACAAAATAACCAAGAACAAGCTCTATCCACTAGAAAAAACCAACAAGAAAGAATCCAACAACATAGATGCAGTACACCCTAGCTAGAACGCTAGGGTATCTAGCCTCCACTAGTGTACCACCAACAATACTGCAACAAACTCTAGCTAGAGCGCTAGGGTAGCTGGCCTTCACCAACACATCACCAAGACCAAAAGAGATAGACCCTCCATATGCACCCTTCTTCCTTCTGCAGCTGCAGCTGCAGCTCTCTCCACCAAACTTGCATTGTAGATGAGTGAGTGAGTGTGCCAAATGAGGAAGGCGTCACTCTTATTTATACTAATCCGTCCAGTGACTTTTCTGGTAGGGCCGATCTAACTTTCTGGAAAATATATTTTTTGTTTATCTTTTTCTGGAGCCGACTTTACTTCTGGAGCAATATAATTCTTCTTTATTATTTTCGGTGAGACCGACTTCCCTTCTGGGATCTTCTTTGACTTCCAATGTTTTTCCTTTAACATCTTGGCAACTTCATCTAACAGAAAGGTTATCCCGGAGGTGAATACCTCCCACATCTACCAGAAACATCAACACTCCCTCTTAGCCAGGGAGGTATTCTCCATGATGTTTTTCCTCTGGTCCTCATAGCCTCGTAGGCTATGCCATGGTCCTCCAACCATGCCATGGTCACGCAAACCATGCTACTGGTAGCATCATCACATCGCACATGGCTACACCCAATGTGGACCTTTTCTAGGGCCTCATCACCACTAGAATACACTAGGACCTACTTGCCCGTAGTGTGGCACTAGGACCTACTTGTCCGTAGTGTGGCACTAGGACCTACTCGCCCGTAGTGCATCGTCAAGGACCTACTCGCCCATGACGTGTCCACTTGGTCTACTCCCAAGGGACGCTGGGCACCAACCCAGTACAACTTATCAGTCCATCGATAAGTGTCATACTCAAATCAGTCCATCAAGGAGTATCATCACAAAAGAATGTCTCACGAAGCTGCAACCATCAATATTCCCTCTCAATGAGGAAGGCATTCTCCAAGCATATCTTGTACTGTTCTTAGTATTCTTCTGTCATAGAAAATTTTATCCATGAGCCTCATTAGCTATATTGATGATCCATCTCCACAACCATGTGTCTAGCACCTCGGGTCGTTCTTGTCCCATGACAAGAATTATGACCACATCGGAGCCACATTCACCTCATAGTTGATCTTGGAATGTCCACATTCCCACATGATCACCCTGTGAATGCATTTAGCTCGATGTTATTGGACACATGGAATTGCACCTCAAGCACCTCGAGTCTTCAATTCGTCGAAGACTACATCGGGGCACATCTACTCCGAATGTAGATGTTCCCTATCTCTCTTGGTCTACAGCCCAGTACTGGGAGAAGGGTCGGCCCGATGCTTATCGGGGCCACTCAACTCACCGCGAGTGTTATGCCCGATGCAATTCACACACATTGGAGGAGTCCTTAGTCCATTGAGAACTACGTAGCTTCAGTCCATCGAAGGCTACCTCGGGCTTCGAGTCTTCAGTCCATCGAAGACTATACCGGGGTCCCAAGCCTTCAGTCCATCAANGGTATAGTCTTCGATGGACTGAAGACTATACCGGGGTCCCAAGCCTTCAGTCCATCAAAGACTACCCTGGGATCATTCCCACATGGTCAAGTCTGTCTGACCAATATTGGAATGTCTACCCGATATCCTCCTGGAGATCTAGCAACAACTCGAATCTTTAGTCCGCCGACGATTACATCTAGGCCTATTCCCACATGATCAAGTCCGTCTCATCAATCTTGGAATATTGACATGATGCTGCAATCATCAACACTCCCCCAGGGAAACATTTGAATTCCTGCCAAGCTTGTCCCAAACAGAGGCTTAGTGCAAATGTCATCTACCTGTTGATCTGTGGATATGTGTTGGAGCCTCACTGCTTGGAAAAGATCCCTTGGCATTCGTGCCAAGAGAAAAACCTCTGCAGATGCCATCATGCTCAATACGAAGCTTTGGAAGACTCATCACCATCTTCCTCAGAGCGGGAAGAGCTCTATAATGCAAATGAGCAAGTCTCCTATGCCATGACTCACTCAGATTGATAGAAATTAGAATCATGAACCAGGAACTGGTCAAACTGTCAATCTGTACAAACTCCTTGTCTGGTCCGATTGCTTCATGTCTCAAACTAGAGACCATCTAATAAGTTGCCTTCTGCAACCGTCACTATAGCTCCCTCTCAGAGCTATCACTAGTGACATGCCTCCGAGGTAACCTGGAGGGTGCGTTGTTCCTCTGAATGCACTGGATCTATGATATGTTGCTTGGACAAAAGTCCTTTCTCCTGCAAAACACCCTCAATATAATGATACAATTTAACATATACAAGTGCATACCTCAGAAATTGTAGCACCATCTGATAGCAACGACAAACCCTAAAACTTCAAGGTGCTCCAACTAGCTTGACAAAATAAAATTGTGTAGC
The DNA here is from genome assembly GCA_032191745.1 of Picea mariana. Taxonomy (NCBI): domain Eukaryota; kingdom Viridiplantae; phylum Streptophyta; class Pinopsida; order Pinales; family Pinaceae; genus Picea; species Picea mariana. Next base: position 17,290 of record JASDQU011025953.1, read on the forward strand.
GGCAAACTACAACGGCGAACTGCAACGACAAGGTAAATCTCACGATCTTCCTTCCAACGACTAGACTGTTCTGAAGGAAACCAAGCTCTGATACCATGTTGAATTTTCGTTAATTACGTTAACATTAGATTTACCATAGCAATTTAAACTTCTTTTGCATGCTCGTTTCTCCATAGGCGATGTTGCACCATCGCCACCCAACCATTGGCACCTACTCTTGCCACCCTCGAGCATAACATATACATCGTAGGAAACCCTTCTACACAAGGGGAGAAAACCCAACAACCTTCTTATAGAGAATATCCTTGCCAAGACAAAATAACCAAGAACAAGCTCTATCCATTAGAGCAAACCAACAAGAAAGAATCCAACAACATAGATGCAGTACACCCTAGCCAGAGCGCTAGGGTGTTTGGCCTCCATTAGCGTACCACCAACAATACTGCAACAAACCCTAGCTAGAGCACTAGGGTAGTTGGCCTTCACTAACGCATCACCAAGACCAAAAGAGATAGACCCTCCATATGCACCCTTCTCCCTTCTGCAACTGCAACTCTCTCCACCAAACTTGCGTTGTAGATGAGTGAGTGAGTGCCAAATGAGGAAGGCGTCACTCTTATTTACACTAATATGTCTAGTGACTTTTCTGGTAGGGCCGACCTGACTTTCTGAAAAATATATTTTTTGTTTATCTTTTTCTGGAGAGGAATTTACTTCTGGAGCAATATAATTCTTCTTTATTATTTTCCGTGAGGTCGAATTCTCTTCTGGGATCTTCTTTGACTTCCAATGGTTTTCCTTTAACGTCTTGGCAACTTCAACTATAAGAAAGGTTATTCCAGAGGTGAATACCTCCGGCAGCTACCAGAAACATCAACAATAACAACAACAACAATTATTGATCAGAAATGCAACAATTGACAAGGAAAACTTAGCACAAATCCACTAGAACAATATCCAATTGTTAGATGCAATTTCTGAATGAGTTAGACCACCAATAGATGAGTGTATGCAGCAAATTAAAGAGTTATCAGGTGGTTGTAACAAACTTTTGCAACAGCAGCAAGTTTAATAGCAAGTTAGTCAATATTAGAGTTAGTAAAGTTAGTAGAGAGCTTAAGAGAATTGTAAGAGAGTGTTTGTTGATCAAATTTCACCACAAGAGAGCTATGTAACCAGTGCCTTAGGGCCATGGAGTCTTTATAACAAAAAATGCAACAATACTTGGAAATCAAACTAATAGAAACCAAGAGGCAGGGTTTAAACTCTAAGGTGCTAGCACATTAGGGCCTTAGGGTTTAAACCTAAGTTACCAGGATACGGATACGAATGCGGATACGGATCCGGATACAGATACACCAGTTTTTTTAAAAGCCAGGATCTGGATACAACAGGGAAATGACAAGTACAAACAATACAAATATATTTTTATAATTTTAAAAAATAAAATTTACATAAAAAACATATACACACACATATAATACTTATAATCAATAATAAATAACTTATATATATTATATATAATACATCAATTATATAACTTAATTAATAATATATAATAATTCTAATATATAACTTCATTAATTACATATAT
>JASDQU011025954.1:519-32097 GCA_032191745.1 Picea mariana
TAAACATGATTCAAGGAATGTAGGCTAAAGGATACATAGATATTGCAACAACATTCAACATTTGAATAGGGTTGAAGGTGTCATTTTTCATACGACAATATTGGAGCATAAGGAAAATTCCACCATGCACAATACTAGTAGCAGATAGGGGCATGATGGGCCATGGGATCGAAAACAACAAGTCAAAGTGGGAGAAGGCCCAAATTCTCATCGTAAGGGACACATTTTTCCTAGAATACATGCTTTAACAGTAGGGGAATATAGGTAAGGAGGATCATATTAAAGGATATGTGGAGCGGGTTCAATTGGTTAATCATTATATCCACATCCCTATCTTATTCCATAAGTTTTCTCCCAACAAATTCTCAAACATAAGTGAGCGTCGGACCAATATTTTGTAACTGTTCAAACTGCTTTTTAATTTTGGGATTACAAGTCTCTTTCATGTGATCATGTGATTTGGAAACTTTCTAGTAATAAGGAAATGTCTAAGTCTATTGTTGTCATGGAATCACACTAGTGGGAATTGGATGGATTATAAAATAACTATTATGTAAATAATATCCACGTGATTAGTAGGATATTGATGGATGGGAAGGATGCCAATAGTCCATTCTTTTCAATAATATAGGTGTAGAAGGATGGGGACGTTGTGGAAGATAAGATAGATATGTGCTTGAAATATGGTGTGAGGAATATAATGTGATTATATGAAGTACTATCCATAAAAAAATCCATTGGTCAACATCGCAATGCAACTACTATCCACAAGAGTGTTGTTTACCTATTGAGTGGGATCACACTTGAATTAAGTGGTTAATGTGGTCGAAGAAAATTTGAACTAGGTTATGTACCTCACAAACTACTTGGATGTGTAGAATGAGTGTTGGCACAGGGGAATAACTAGGGTTCAATGCTTCAACAATGCACCAACAAAACCCTAACTACTGGCCAACAATATTCCTTAGATTATGATTCTCATTCACATCACAGATTAACCCTTATTACTGATCAATGCAGTAATAATAGAGATCAAGCTCTTGAAATCAGTTAGCACATAATCCTAATAATCTTTCATTGTAGGCTAATGATGAAGAGTGCCCAATGGGCATGGTATCTTCCCTTTGTCTATAAAAATGGTCATCAGAAGAAGTCTCAGGAAGAGATAATGGCTCAAACATATACCTTATGCTTTTCATTGCAAACCCTAGCTTTTCTCAAGATATGGTGTGCGATGTTGATCTTGAATTGAATAATGGCACTGATACTTTTCCTCTACTATCTTTTCTTGATGATATCTCATGTGAAGATGCAAGAATCCCTCTGTTAAAAGATCACTGGAGCATCCTCTTTACTGCACTATTGGCACTCCACTTTACTCGTTACTTCTTCTTCAAGACCATAATGCTCACTGGCATTATTCTCAATATTCATGCAAGGGTCTTGAATGCTTTCTTCGCTTCTTTCTCTATAGGTTTCCTCTTTCTTATGACCTCCAATAGATAATAACGAAAGGGACTTTTTGGTGAACAATAATGAATAAACCCAATCTATTCCAACAACGCAAGAGGAGAACCAAACTTTAGAACTTTAAAACTCTTTCGGGACGTCTAGTACAACAATTTTTGCAAGGACAATGACATTTATCGTCACCCTTTTCACCCTCTTTAATTCTTTTCCAAGCTCTAATGTTTTCTGACATTCTTCCCCACAGACTTATACTAAAACAAATATCTATTTTTTGTTCGCCGAGAAGACCTGCAAACCCTTTTTGAGGCGTTGTTATTATAGAAAACTGGTCACAACATCCGTCAAATGCAACATATTTATAGATGTTGTAACATCACAATTCCGATGTAAAAAAGTCCTAAGTGATCGTTGGTATTTTGACTTGGTGAACATACTAAGGTGACAGTTGGAGGGGAAAACCTAGTTTCCAAAACGTCGCAATTGCGACATATATCTTCACAAACGTGGCAAGAGAGACGTTCCAGTAGAAAACGTGGCAAGAGAAACGTTAACGTGGCAAGAGAGATGTTAGTGTGGCAAGAGAGATGTTAACGTGGCAAGACTGACGTTATCAGGCAACATGATTTTATTTTTTTATAAATTTCCTCTATTTTGCGACAATATGGACAATTTTGTCCATAACGCCGCAAATAAAACGTCGAAATTTTTACAATATGTACTAGTGAGGGTTTTGGCACCTAGGTTTCGACCTAAGGCTATTGGTGAGTGATTGTAATGTATAAATAAAGGTCAAGAGGACCTAGGTCGGTTGGTTCATGATATATTGATTATTGAGCATTGTTACAGCTTTGTTGAGAGAGAGGATTGTATTGTAAGATCTTCAGCTGTGTGCGAAGATCAAGTCCTGCAGCTGGGTGCGTAAGAGGGGGAGAGAAAGAGAGAGAAGAAGGAAGATCTGCTAGCTGAGAGCGCAGACAAGAACTGTATTCTTTTCCTTAATAAATCATAAGCACAGTTTTGTGGATGTAGCCTTAGAGAGGGTGAACCATGTATATCTTGTGTTGTGGATGTGTGATTGATGCTTTGATCTCTGTTGTTGTTATTTTGTTATTGCATTGTTGTATTAGATCAGATCTATAACTGTCCAGGGTAGATCTAGCTTGATAAGTGATAAGTTCATATTGGGTTTCTATTCTATTAGATCTACTTGATATTCCCTTGGTTGTAGACATCTATGTCCTGCAACCCCCTCATAGCTACTTCGGGTGAGACTGCCAGTAGCTAGGGATTTGTTGGTGCACTCTTGAGTGTTGAACCTTGGGTCTGCTCCTGTGGCAACAAATGGTTTCGTTGCCGGCACAAGAATCTTCATGAGGGAATGTCAAGGTGGTTCGCGTCGAAGACAAAGATTCAAAAGTGGATAGAGGATCAAGAGAGGGACTTCGCTGAAGCCCAGAACAAGAACCCTAAGCTGAGTACTGAGGATTGGCTACTAAGATACATCTTCACCAAAATTCATGAGATCTTCTATGGAGGAATCCACCAGGAGCTATACGAGTGATTGGCTAGGTTAGCTAACACACAATTTGAGATCAGATCTAGACCTCCTGTGATTTGGACATCGACGTTGATCCATAAGGTCAAGAGAGTTGATAACACTGTATCCAGAGCTGTAGATCACTGGTTTGATAGTACCATTAGAGGGTATATCACTGAATTTGTTGTTGACAGAACAAAATCATATAGCCAGGCCGAGAGATACTTTTTCAAGGGACCCCGAGGGAGATTTTTGCATTTTCTGAAGTTAAGAATCAAGATGCTCTTGCATGAAAACCACATATTAAAGATACAGTGGATTGGCTAGATCTGAAAAGGCTAATGTTCAGAAATTCAGATAGTGACAGTGACACAGAAGTTGGACATACGTGCAGTGGAAGCATATTTAGAGGGGTTCACCTTGAGAACCTGTTTAAAAAAAACTATGGAGAAAAATATTTCTATAGTGGAGAAGAGGCAGATCTGACAGACGAAGAGCACTCAGAAACCCATAGAGCATAGGAAAAAGTAGTTGAAGAAATTCATCGAAACAAGCCAAAAACCTTAGGAACTGCGTAGGATACCGAAGTAAGTAATATCAATCCTCTTGTTGTTTCAGAGACGTTAAGTCATCAGAGTATCCCGAATCACCAGAGTCCGTAGAGTACTATTACTAGCAGTTCAGCATCTACTCAGATAGGAAACCTAAGAAACTCTATGGAAGATGAGATGAGGCTCCCTATCTTTAGAGGAGATGGATATGAAGACCCTAATCAGCATTGGTCCTGTGCGAGGCCGTATGAAACATCAAAAACATCACCAACGAAGTTGTTAAAAGAAACCATTTTAGCACTACATTGAGGGATCGCGCATTGAACTGGTACATGAATCTTGTCCAAGGAATTGCACAGCCTAAGCCACTAAATGAGATCAAGAACGCATTGGTTGCAGATTTAAAAAAACCCAAGTCAGAGTCACAGTGTATTACCGAGCTAAAGGAGATCAAATAGAAAGTAGCCGAACTTGTTTGGGAGTTCGACCAGAGATTCAAGACCCTAACAGGCCGATTGACTTTTAAAATCCCAGATGAGAAGAACAAAGAATAGATCATCGTTGCTCTCTTACCACATATCAGAGTTCCCCTAATGTAGCAGAATATTTCTTCATAGGCAGAGGCTTTGGATATTTCCATGAAGCTTGAATCAACACCTATGGGAGAATCTAGCTCAGGTATGAGCCAGCTGACTAGTTTATCTTTGCAGGTTGAGGACATGAAGAAGGACAAGGGGAAGGACAAAAGAGAAGATATCTGGTGTGTAAGACGCAGATCCTAAGGTCATGATAAAGAACATTGTCCCCTGTTTCATGAATATATGGCCTCAGGAGCATAGAGCCCCTTGAAGCAAGTTAATATGCCCTGGTGCGAACATGCAGAACCCGACGTCGCTCTGGTGAGTGCTACTATATGCAGAAGTATGTTCAGACACCCACAAACTTGTACTGCACATTCTATAAGTCTGTAGGATAGGATGATAGAGATTGTAGGGCCTTTGACCTGATGCATGAAAGATCAAGAGACATATATAAGATCCAAGGCGAATTCCATCAAGAAGGAAACAATGCACAATATAACTCCTCGGAAAGAGGAAATTTCAATCCTCGTGGTGGAATCGAAGGATGAGGACAAGGAGGAGGTATGGGCCGAGGCTAAGGACAAATAATTTGTTATAACTGCACTCAACTAGGACATCTAGCAAGGGACTGTCAGAACCCTTGTACCACTTGCAGTTATTGCAACTCTTTCGAGCATGTCATTGAGGACTGCCCTATACTTCTAGCGAAGCTTCAAGAAAGATGAGGGCCTCAGCAGAACCCACAAGTACAACTGATATATGTTGAACCTCGTGGAGTAGACCCTAGAGTTGTTGTTATTACTCGAGGAGGCACTGCTACAAGAGAGGATCAAATGACCCAGGAGAAGATCACAAAAAACTCAGGTATCAGGAAAGCTGCGAAGAGGACTCAAGATTTTGATGCAAAGAAAGAAAGGCAAATATTTGAAGAGGCTAGGAAAGAATTCAAAGAAAATCGAGGGTCTTCTTCAAAAACACAACTAGAAATAAGAGAATATGGAATGCCTCGTGCATTTAACCAGTCTGCTTCGCCCAGAGAGGGAAAAGAGGTAAGTAAACTTGTCAGTTTCTTATATATGTTCATAGAACTACTTAAAGATGGGAAAGCTATACAAGAACTACAAAACCTGGTTAAACAGTATGATCTAGGAAAGACACACCCCTTATTGAATAGGGCAGTACACCATATTGGTAAGAAGAGAAGGACAAATAAAGAATTACACATGAATGCTCATATAGGAGAATATGATATAGACTATGTGGTCCTTGACTTAGGGTCGGAGGTCAATGTCATGCCGAAGCAAACTTGTGCACTAATGGGAAAACCAAAGCTGATGTATTCCCCTATCAGACTTCACATGGCTAGTCAGCAAGCTGTTAGCCCATTTGGATGGTTGGAACATGTCCTTGTGGACATCGATGGAGTTAGAACCTTTGCAGATTTTGAGGTAATTGAAATTTTTGATGACAACTGCCCTTACCTTGCATTTTTAAGAATTGATTGGGCCTTCAACAATTCTACTATTGTTGATCTAAAGAAGAGGCGTATGACATTTGAAAGAGATGGCCTTAGGGTCATTTCACCTTTAGATCCAGATGAGGGTCCTAGATACACAGATCCTATCAGAGAAGAAGACCACGTGTAGGAACTGGAAAACATCTACCAACTAACAACCAGACAATAGAATTATATCAATCCTATAGCCGATGGGAATCTGAGCTGGCGAAGTGACAGTGCATGTTCATCAGACTCAGAAGAAGCACTGGAGAACTGGCAGAACCAGATGTATGAAGTATCTACCAGAATATGTGCTAGACTAACCAGAGAGGTTCGTTGGATCAGCACAATAGTGAGTAACTTACCTACGTTTGATGGGTTGAACCCTTTAGAACACTTATTATCAGAGTTTGAGACAAGTGTACCAGCACAACAGAGGTTTTTGGCAATGGACGAGGCCATGAAATCCACACTAGCAAGATAGTGGGGGATGCACAAAAGAAACATCACAGACTGGACAGAATGTCGAACTTTGATGATAGCGCGGTTCTCAGCACAAGCAGTAAGTTGTGAAGTGAGGTACACAGGTCGAGGTTGCCCAAAGAACCATGTGTGAAGTTGTGAAGAGGCCTGGAGTGACATCCCTCAAGACCAATGGGTGCACCAATTCATTAACATGCTAGACACGATTCCTATCAACTGGTACCTTCAAGTGGAGCTGCACCTCATCACTGCAGATTGGGAAGGTATGAATCAAAATTTTGTAACCACATTTTTGTTTGAAAGAAAATTTCCTTCATTCGACCATGCATTATAGATTGTCATACAAAGGGTACTTGAAGAGGCATCTAGCCTCCCTATGGAACAAGAAGAGGACGAATGGATTGTGCCATTCTAGAAGTTGCAAGGATGTTACAACATCAATGCTGACGATGATGATGATCCCAGTAAGGTAAACATCACTGAGATAGAAGGATAAAGAGATGTGGAAGGACCAAGAGTAGAGCTACCATTTATTGGTCAGCCGATCAAGATAAAAAAGGTAAACATTGGAACAGAGGAGACATCAAAGCTTGCCAATGTCAGAGATTACTGAGATGCTGCTACCATTCACAAGATTACAGAGTTGTTGCACGAATATCAGGACTTGTTCCCGACCAAGTTCACTGATATGAAGAGAATCAAAGGATCTATGGGAGAGATGAGAATACCTTTGAAACCATATGTGAATCCAGTCAAGAAAATACCTTACAGATTGAACCTGAAATACAAGGAAAAAGTAAAGATTGAGCTCAACAAAATGCTGGAAGCAGGGATTATTGACCTGTCGAAGAATCGGAGTGGATTAGCCCTATGGTAGTACAAGACAAAAAGACCTGAGGTGAGATCAAGATATGTGTGGACCTCAAGAAGTTGAATGATTCCTGTCTGCATGACCCCTTCCCTACACCATTCACTGATGAAGTATTAGACAACGTGGGAGGCCAAGAGGCATATTCTTTTACAGATGGATTTTCAGGATACCATCAGATCCGGATTGCCAAGGAGGACCGCCACAAGACCACATTTTCCACCAAATGGGGATCCAACCAATATACATTAATGCCATTTGGCTTCAAGAACTCCCTAGCCATCTTTTCCAGGGTGGTGGTCGAAGCGTTCAAAGAATTTCTGCATAAATTTTTAGGAGCATATTTTGATGACTGGACTGTGTTTAGTTTGTTGAAAAACCATATTGAATGTCTAAGGCTAATGTTGGATAAATGCAGGCAGTGTCAAATTTATTTGAATCTAAAGAAGTGCATCTTCTTCTCACCATTTGGAGTACTATTAGGTCATATTGTATGCAAGCAAGGATTGTTGGTTGACCCATCAAAGATTGCAATTATAGTTGATTTGCCACCACCTACTTCAGTTAAACAACTGCGCATTGCGCTAGGACATACTGGCTATTACAAGAAATTTATTAAAGGCTATGCCCAAATCACAGCACTGATGGAGAAGTTGTTGAAGAAGGATTGTCATTTTGGCTGGACAGATGAATGTCAACAGAGCTTCGACACACTGAAACAGAAGATGGTCACTGCACCCATTCTAGTTTTCCCAGATTGGAACAAGGAGTTTCATGTGCATGTCGATGCATCTTCTATTGCATTAGGAGCAGTACTGGCACAATCTGGAGAAGGGGAAATTGACCATCCATTAGCATTTTCCAGCAAAAAGCTATCTACAACTGAGATTAACTACACCACTACAGAGAGAGAAGGGTTAGCCATGGTGTATGCGCTGCAAAAATTCCGCCACTACTTGTTGGGAGGACACTTTAAAATGTTCATAGATCACTCCGCACTGGAGTACCTAGTCAAAAAGATAGTGTTGGGGGGGAGAATCTGCAGATGGCTTCTGTTGTTTCAAGAATATGACTTTGAAATCATAGTGAAACCAGGAAGAATGAACAAGGGGCCTAACCACTTGTCGAGGTTGGAACACGGTGAAGAACCCACCCACTTAGAGGACACACTGTCGGATGCACAACTGCTTTCCATTAGAAATATTGATGACCACTTCGCAGACATCATCCAGTTCCTGTCAACAGGAATGGATCCAAGTGAGTATACAATTCCTCAGAAGAAACAACTAGTAGTGTGCGTTGCAAACTTTTCGTTGATCGTTGGTCATCTATACAAAATGGGACCTGATGAGATACTAAGGAGGTGTGTTATGGAGATAGAGAGACCACTAATCCTCACTGAATCTCATGAGGGCACCGCAGGAGGACACTATGTAGGGAAAGCCACTGTGAAGAAGGTTCTGGGAGCTGGCCTATGGTGGCCTACCTTACACAGAGATGCTAAAGAATACGCCAGAGCATGTGATGTATGCCAGAGAGTTGGAAAACCATCTTGAAGAGATGAAATGCCATTAGCACCACAGATGACCCTACAAGCATTTGAAAAGTGGGCCATTGACTTCGTGGGACGTATAAACCCACCAGGGAAGCGCACAGGAGCGAGGTACATCATCACTGCGATCGAATACTTAACCAGATGGGCCGAAGCCATAGAAGTCAAGGACTATAGTGCAACTACAACTGCGTGTTTTATATTTGATGACATAATAACTAGATTTGGATGCCCCAATATCCTTATGAGCGATCAAGGCACACACTTCATCAATAAGACAATTGAAGCCCTGACTGAAGAGTTTGTAGTCCACCATCAGAAGAGTACACCTTACCATCCAAAAGAAAATGGGATAGTTGAAGCATTCAACAAGATCTTGGAGACCGCACTGACGAAGATTTGCAATGTGAACAGGAATGACTGGGATTTAAGAGTACCTGCAGTACTATGGGCCTATAGAACCACTTGCAAGAAATTAACAATGCAGACCCCATTCAAGTTGGTTTATGGTCTTGAAGCTATTGTCCCAATGAAATATTTGGTACCAAGCTTAAGGATTGTTGCATACATAGACATGGATGATACTGACGTTGTTCAGGAGAGGCTTTCGCAGTTGGTTGAACTGGAAGAAGAAAGATTCATTGTTGGGTTCTATCAACAAGTTCAGAAGGAGAGAGAGAAGGCCTATCATGACAGGCACATCAAGAATAAGGCATTCAAGCAAGGTGACTTAGTGCTGATGTATGACATTAAGTTTATAAAACACCCTAGGAAGTTTAGAACACATTGGCTTGGACCATATGAGATCGCCTATGTCATAGACAGAGGAGCTGCACAACTTAAGACATTGAGTGGAGAATGGAAAGAAGGATTAGTGAATGGGAGTCGGCTGAAGTTGTATCGTGACAACCAGTTGCCCCATAGCTCTAAGTAAATACAAGAGGAAAAGGGTCTAGGTACCAGGTGCAGTTGAAACTGGGTACCAGACACAGAAAAGATAGTCTGCACAGGGGGGGAGGCAAGGCACAATGCAGAAAGCAAAAGCTGCACTGTGTAGTCCATGTCGAAGAAAAATAGAGGAACCAGATCTGAAGTGCCTCGGGATGAGTCATAGGTGAGTTTTGGGGGGCTGTTGGCCCTTGGTTATGGAAGGAAGTGAAGTACAAGGGAAGAAAGGTAAAAAGCGAGCTTCGTGGGAGACACAGTGACTGTCACTGGGTCGAAGTGAGCAAAAGAGTAGAAAAGATGGAGCGAAGTGCGGAAAAGCAAGCTGTTGGATGAGAAGATTGAGGATGATAGATCAACAAGGGAGATGGATTGAGAACAACTCAGAAAGAGGAGAAAGACACCGTTGGATGATTTGGAGCACTGCGTAAGAAAAAAGGAAAGACAGGATGGCAAAGCCCGGAAAAAGAGGGTCAAGTTGACCTAGGGTTTTGGCACCTAGGTTTCGACCTAAGGCTGTCGATGAGTGATTGTAATGTATAAATAAAGGTCAAGAGAACCTGGGTCGATTGGTTCATGATATATTGATTATTGAGCATTGTTACAACTTTATTGAGAGAGAGGATTGTATTGTAAGATCTTCAGCTGTGTCCGAAGATCAAGTCCTGCAGCTAGGTGCGCAGGAGGGGGAGAGAAAGAGAGAGAAGAAGGAAGATCTACTAGCTAAGAGCGCAGACAAGAACTGTATGCTTTTCCTTAATAAATCATAAGCACAGTTTTGTGGATGTAGCTCTAGAGAGAGGGTGAACCACGTATATCTTGTGTTGTGGATGTGTGATTGATGCTTTGATCTCTGTTGCTGTTATTTTTTTGTTGCATTGTTGTATTAGATCATATCTATAACTGTGAAGGGTAGATCTAGATTGATAAGTGATAAGTGCATATTGTGTTGCTATTCTATTAGATCCACTTGATATTCCTATGGTTGTAGACATCTCTATCCTGCAACCCCCTCATAGTTGCTTCGAGTGAGACTACATTTTCTTTGCAGGTGCTACCGAAAGGGCCAGTAGCTAGGGCATTATTCGTGCGCTCTTGAGTATTGAACCCTAGGTTTGCCCCTGTGCCAACAAATTCGTGAGCTTTGTGGGAAAGATAAGTTTGAAATTTGATTTTCCCGGAGCCCGGAGTCCTGAGGAGGATCTTGGTCGTCCGAATCAAGAATGCCACGCATCGTCAGATCTGTCACTCTGGGAGTTTTACTTCGGGAGTTTTAAAATGAGAAAAGCGTCAAAGTCTTGAAGGCTTGAGGTGAATCTGAGTAGTTGATTAGAAATAACCACGCGTTGCCAGATCCTTCGCTTCAGAGGTTTTTCCAAAAGGTAAGTGATATTTGAGTTTTGATTTTCCCGGAGCCCGGAGACCCAAAGTGGATCTCGGTCGTCCAAATCCAGGAGCCACGTGTCGTCAGATCCCTAGCTCTGGAGAATTTTTTTGTGGCAAATAACGTTTGACTATTGAGAAGTCTGAAGTCTAAAGACCCGAAGGGATCTCAGCCGTCAATCTCGGGAGGGCCACGCATCATCATATACATGGCTCCGGGTAAAATCCCTTGGAAGCCCAGGTTGAGTTTTGTTTTTTCCAAAGCCTGGAGCCACGAATGGATCACCATCGTCAATATTTGGAGACCACGCATTGCCAAATCCTTAGCTCCAGATACATGCGACAGAAGACAGAGGAGGTTTGAGGTTTGCAAATCTCAGATTGTAGGTGGCATCCAGATCTATGACCACAGTCCATTGTAGGGACGCAACATGCTCGGGCGATAATTTTCTCAAGCAGTCCCGCAATTGAAACCATGGTAAGTCAAAAGTGATACATGGCGAAAAAAGATGGATTGTGGGTCCAAAAGAAGTTTGAACCCAAACCACCTTTGAGTGGCCCCACAATCACATGTTTATTTATCATCTTATTTGAGAGCAACATGTGGCCACCCCCAGAGCGTTACGTCTCGTTCGATCTCTGAAGAAAAGCAGTTAATGGAGGGTAGATTTGATGGTTGAAACCTAGGCTCACCCCATAAATGGAAGGCATGGGGGATCTAGAGCTGTCGGCCCGTGGTACCCTTGCGAGCATATTTTCCTACCAACCCATGCCCATCTGAGCTCGCATCTGATAAAGGGATACACGTTCAGTCTGACAGAAGAACTCGTTGACGCAAACTTTGATTGTAGAGGCCAAGTCACACACTTGGCAGTGGTGAATGGTTCTGAGTATAAATAGTTAGTTTTAATATTTTGTTAAGGTCGTCAACTGGTTGAGCAGAGCTCCCTATTTTGTAATGTTTTGATGCTAGAGTTGTTCTCTGGTTATGTATCAAATTTGAGACTTTCACATTAATAGAAGTCAGTTTCTCTCATACCTTTGTAAAAACTGTGCTAAAACACTTAAAAGAATAAAAGAATTTAATGATAAAAGAATTAATAAAAGAATTTAATGATAATCCCATTATATATAAATATAGATATATAGTAAGCAAAAATTTAATTTTTTTATTAATTAAAAAAAATTTAATGACAATCCCATTATATATAGATATAGATATATTTAAATAAAAATTGTACAGTTTTTTTCCATCATTATTATAATGAATTCCGGAGAATATTAGGAGACCGTACCTCGATATTAAATGGCCTAGGAAACAAAACACACTTTAATCATCGCAGACTCCTTCCCCTTCACTTTTGTTGATTTAAGTTCTGGTTTCCGTTATCTTGGGTACCAGCTAAAACTAGGAGCTTCCTCCTCAATTGACTGGAACTGGCTGGTTGCAACCTTCGAAAGGAAAATTGGTTTATGGTGCAATAAATGGTTGTCCCTGGGGGGATGTCTAATCCTGGTCAAGTCGGTGCTGCAAAGTCTGGTTGTCTTTTGGATGCTTCTGGAACGGATTCCCGCTAAAATCATCACTTTGCTCCGTAGACTCTCTTTCATTTTCCTTTGGAACGACCTAGCAGGTAATCGCCGCTTCCATCTTTGCAACTGGCAGACTCTCTCTAGACCCAAAAAGACAGGGGGATGGGGTCTAAAGAACCTTTCCATCTTCAACTCGGCTTTGCTAGCTTGTTCTTTTTGGAGAGCAGTCTCTATTGATAGCATTTGGCATAGAGTCTTCAGGGACAAATATATAGGTGCTTTACCCCTCCCTATTTGGCTGCGAAAGACTCAACTTATTCAGAAGTGGGCTTCTCCCTTCTGGAGGGACCTGGTCTCTTCCTCTCAGGTGATCCTCCATTGGCTCCGTTGGAGGCCAGGTTCGGGTGAAGATATAAAAATTGGTCGAGATAAAATCATGGGTGTTGAAGACCTTTTGATTCTCTCCTTGCATCTCAGATCACATTTTCTCTCTTTAAACCTTTGTACTCTGGCTCATTTGAAAAAGGAGTCCGGTGCCTTCCCCCTTCCGGATCAGTGGCTCCTGAGTAGCGACCTGTCTCTCAGCGGGCCTTTGGCATTGGAATGGGACTCTTTTGCAGCAACTCTCAAGTGCGCTGGTCTTTCTCTCTCGGTCGAGCGGGATTCTCTTTTATGGGCAAGGGGTGATGGTTTCGGCAAGGTGTGTGCCAGGAATGTCTACGAGGCTCTCTAGCCAGTCAGCGACTTAGTTGCTTTTCTGTAGTGGCTCCGTTGGTTGTGGACTTGGTCGCTCCCTCTCAAGCTCAAACTTTTCATTTGGATCTGTGCAAATGAGAAACTCCTTACCTGGGAGATGCTCCATAGAAAAGGATGGCATGGCCCTGGATTATGTACTCTTTGCAGACGTGCCTCAGAGGACATCCACCATTTGCTTATCCACTGCAGTTTTGCTCAAGATCTCTGGAAACGTGTTTTATTGCATTTCTCCCTTCCCCTCTTCTGGTCAGGTGCCTCTATTACAGAGTGTCTCTCCTTCTGGTTTTCTACTCAAGTGGCGCCTCCTACTCTGGCTGTCTTTGTGAGCTGGCATCTATGGATAGAAAGAAACAAGGTCCTTTTTTAGGACACCTCCCCTTCCATACAGGCGGTCTTCTTCAGAATTTTGGCTTCTTTTCATTGGTAGTTGTCTTCCATCAAGGCTCATCCACCCAAAGCGATGGTTTTAACTTTGCCTCATGGTTTCTCGGTAGCTTGTTTTGACGGCGCGGCTCTGTCTTCTGGACTATGCTGTGGTGCTGGAGGCACCTTCAAATCCCATCCGACAAGGACTACGAAGTGGTTTTTGAATTGTGGTGTGGGTTCTAACACAAAAGCTGAGCTTTTGGGCTTATGGACTACTCTTACGCTGGCTTTCTACTGGTCCTTAAACCATCTCTGCATTCTAGGGGACTCGAAAGTTATCGTGGATTGGATTAATCGAAAATGAGATCTTCAATCCATCCATGTGGATGGCTGGAAGCTTAAAACACAACAGCTGGCTTCTTTGTTCACTGACATCTCCTTCCGTCACCTCCCCAGAACGCACAATTCTGAGGCTGATGCACTCTCCAAGAGAGCTCTAAATGATGTTGCCGGCAGACTTTGGATCTACCACTGCGAGAGAGGACAGGAGAGCCCGATCACTGCTTTCAATCTTTTCGAATCTTAAAAGATCAGTTCTTTTGACATTTCTTGATCGCAGTGGGCCTCGGTATTTTGCTTCTTCTCTGATTGATAGAGTGGCGGGGGTGGTTTGTGTTTTTTCTCGCTGCGGGGATATATGCTATCCTGTTTTATCAGCACTTGGAGGCGATTACATTGATTTGTTTTGAGCCAGCCGGTGGTGTTTTGGATATGTTATTCATTCTCTGTCGGCCCTGGGCAGCACTGTGTCTCTTATAATTGTTGATCCGATCATGGTTTTTGAACTGAACTAGCTTACAATTGGCTTCAAAATATTGTAAATGAGTTTATACTTTTTATAAATTCGAGTTAATTTTTCTTGGGAAAAAAAAAATCTATGAAGAAAAGAATTAAAAAGATGGTATCAACATCAAACCTTCACTTCAGATGCAAAGTCGAAAAGAAGAAATTAAAAACACAGCAACCAGATGAAAGAAAAGAATAAAAGAAAATTCACTTTAAAAATATAAATCCTTCAAATTTCATTATTTTTCTTAATATGTTGTTAAACATACACAATATTTATTTTTTCAAAAAATAATAAATTCAACATAATTTTTTTATTAAAAATTCCATATTTCATAATCCAACAATTTTTTTTTTATTAAAAAATTTATATTTAATATTCCAATTACTATTGCACTCTATACTACTTAATAAAATTGATAACATTAAAAGTATCACTTCGATACGTACATTCACTTGACAAGGATTTAGATAGGGAAGCATTGAATCGTCATACATAATAGGTCGTTTTATTTGGATGAGTTTATGTATTTAAAGGTAAGATGTTATTTGTTCTTCACTTATAGGTGTTTTAATCTTAAAATTTTATTAAAAATCTTTAGTATTATTAAGTGAAAATAAATTTGTTCAAGTCCATGACATTCTATGGTGAACCTGATATGAAGCACTTTGTGTTTTGATCATCTCCACAGCATCTTCATTTTAGATAATGTTCTAATTTTGAAATTAAAAATTCTATTCAAATTGTTATTATCCTAATTTTTCATATGATTCAGTAAACTTTAAATAAAATATGATTTTTCATAATAAATTAAGTTCAAATGGATGAAGGTTTTGTTTTTAACTCTCATTTTTAATTAATGAAGAGTTGATGTTGCACTTCATGAAGATGGAAGGAGAGTTAGAATTTTTTTATGGATGGTGACTAGGGTTTATTGATGGTTAACTCTTCTTCTAAGGTCAAATATCGAATCACATTAGGGTTTCTTGGTGTTGTTTTATTAGTTTTTGGAAGACTTTTTGTTCCATATTGTAGGGGTACTATGGTACTTATATAGTCCTTTTCTCAACACCTCCTTGAGAGTTTATTTTTCTTAGGGGTCAATCAAGGTGACTATTGGTGTAAACATTGATGGGAATGGGGCTCATCAAATCAAATTGTAGAACCCAAATTTTAAAATTCATGAGAGCAAAAAAGTATGAAGGTGTAATGTTTTTGGGTAATGAACTTATGCAATGATAAGGGGGTCAATATTTTTGATGGGGTTTATCTATCCTCTAAAAATGTTGTTATTCCAAGCCAAAAGGACCTCTCACTCATGGTGGAGTTAGTGGATAATGATGGGAATGTAAGAAGTACCACAACCCCACTACAGTTCATGAATGATGTCAAAGATTGGACCATTTAACTTCAAAGGTAGTAGACTCAATCTTTCCAGTAGCATCTAAGAAAGGTTGTGAGGTTGAGGGTCTATCCAAACAATATAACTCCCAAACTATTTCCAAGGTGGTAGAGAAGACGAGGGACTCTCAAGGAGTTGTGGAAGAAGTGGTTAAGAGAATGAGAAGGAAGCTTAAGTGTGTTAAGTTGAGAGTGGAAGAAATGAAGATGGTAATGGGCTAGGATGTGGCGATGGAGCAAGTTCAATTCTATCAGGAAAAAAAATTGATTGGAAAATTTCATGCCAGACTCATGTCTGAAAAATTGATGATCATGTGGGTGAGGAAGGTTTGGAAACAATAGCTTGGTTATGCACCCATTTTTTCAGTTATTATTTATGGTTAGATCGCTCTCATATTTTAGTCTACAAAGGACAGAGATAGCATTCTACAGGGAAATAGAGTTGGAGCAACTCCATTTTGTTTCTCAAAAATTGGACCCCTTTGTTTTATACTATGAGAGAGATAGATTAAGTTGCATTCTCTCTCTTTGTATTTTTTGTCAAAAATGACCCTTACTTTCATTGGTAATATTTTGGGGGGGTTGTTGGATATTTGTGTTGAAATGAACCTAGGAGATGGGCTGCTAGAAGGTATTGATTTTGAGGTTTTTGGCTGGGGACTTGATCATACCAATAGGAGATAGACTATGCCAAGATCCCCATGAGGTGCTCTATATGTGATGTGTATGGTCATATTAATTGAACGAGCCCTAAAAAGGATATATTTTTTGATGAAGAATATGTTGAATAACCTTTGGAGGTCCAGGAACAAGCTTTCAACCAGTCAAAGGTTATTAAGGAGAATTTAAATGCCCCTTATTTGTCGAAAGTTAAGCTAGTCTATGAGGATTCCACTTCAATAATTATTGAAAAATTTACAAGATGTTGCTAGAGAAAAGGATCAATTTTCAAGTCCCTAAAAAGGAATAGTTAGGGAGTCTAAGTTAGTAGAGAATAGTAAAGTAACTAAAATCCTTGGAGTATAGAAAATATGCTCAAAAGAAACATGTAACCTTTGTGTATGTGATAAACATGAAGGATTGAAGAAACCCTCATGGAGGCTCCTCCTCTAATGGATTTAAACACCATAGAATTGTTGTTCAAGGCTAGAGTTCCCTCTTAAAATCCAATCTTCTAGAAAGGGTTTAAATATTATAAATTCACGTGAAGCTTTACCTCTCCAAGATGTAGGAGGCACTCATGTGAGGGGGAAAAACATCATTCCAAAAAAGGAGGTAGAATTTGCAGATAACATTAGTACCTCATACTGATCAAATGAAGACTCTATCCCCATTGAAAGTAAAAAAATACCATTTAAGGTATGTAAAGAAAAAGGGTATACTAGTGGAGGATGAAGGAGTTACTAGAGATATAGGCTTGGATATGTGTGAAGGTCGGGCTGGTCCTAGTATGAAATCTTACCTTTTCCAAGCAATGAAATGCATTGACCAAGAAGTTTTATCAGTCAAACAAACAACTATTCAATGTGGCCCTTAGAGCATGTAAATCTCAATCTAACAGTTCAAAATGATAGTGCTCTCTTATAACATAAGAGGCCTGGGGAATGCCTACAAAAGAAACTCCCTAAAGAGATTTATAGAAAAAAGTAACCCTAAGGTGATTTTGATATAAGAATAAATTATGGAGGCCAATAAGGTAAAATATATGTTAGGGTCTACTCTCCATGGGTATATTTATGAATATTTCAAAGTAGAGGGAAATTTTCGGGGGTTGGTGGTAGGTTGGTACAATACCCTTCACTTAAGGAGTTTTTCCTTTTTATAGAGTGCCATTTGTTTGGTGTTTTTCTCTCCATAATTAGATTTAGTTTTCAATTTTATCAATGTCTATGGTCCTTTTCTATCTAGGGAAGGTTTATGGGATTAATTTATTGGGAACATGGCGTTGAAGAAGGATAATGTGATCGTGGGTGGAGATTTGAATTTCATTTTGAGACAAAGAAAGGTGTGGGGGGGAAGCATGAATGATGGACCTGAACATTTCCTTCATAATATAAAAGAAGTGGGCCTTTTTGACATAGAACCTTTGACTATGAAACCCACCTAGAGAAGTAATAGGGCAGGGGTAGGAGAAATCTCCAAGACACTGAAGAGATTCCTTGTTGTTAAACATCTAGTTTGCAGTCTAGATAACATCAAAATTTAGATAGGAGAAGGAGGAATTTTTTACCATATTCCTATTAATATCCAAGTGGGGGATACTATTCCAAAACTCTTAGGCCCCTTTAAGTTCAAGTCTCATTAGTTGAAGGATCTGAATTCAGAGTTCTAGTCCAAAAAGAATGGAAACATTATGATACTCACTTGGATGATTCTATAATGTTCCAATCCAATTAAAATCTAAAAAGAATAAAAAGGAAAACTATTGAATGGGAAAAGGTTAAATTCTAGAACTCACAAGAGTAGATTTCAAATTTGGAATAGGATATTGTAAACTTTTTCAACTCCAACCTTAATGGCATTTTCAGTGAGGCGGAATTAAATCCCTTAAATTAGAAGGAAGCTACCAAAAAAGAGCTATTAGATCGGAATAATCCAAATAGAGGCCAAAGAGAAAAGATTCTAGGATAGAACAAGGGGATAAAAATACCAAATTCTTTCACAACTATGCCAAAATGAGAAATAATATAAACACTATTTGGAGTAAAAAGGATTAGAGAGGGGATCAGGTTCATATTTTCAGGGGGATGGAAAAAGTGGGCATCAATCACTTCAACAATAATTTTAAGGAGGCCCCTCGAGCCAATATAGTTGAGATAGTTCATATGGCAACTTTCTTTCTTTAGTTTTGTGATTCAAGAGAATAATAAGACCCTTATGGAAGAGATCTCCATGGATGAATTACAAGTGATCATTGAGTCTTTCCAGAAAGGAAAAATCCCTAGACCTAAGGGATTGTCTATTGAATTATTTGAAAGTTTTCTTGACTTGTTGGGTAATCACTTTTTATTTGTTGTGGAAGAATATAGGACTTTTGATAAGGTTCTAATGGATTTTAACTCTACTTTATTAGCTATGATCCCAAACAAAAGGTGTTCCTAAGTCCTTTGAATATTTTAGTTCTATTAATCTTTGTAATTTTGTGTACAATATCATTTCTAAGATCATGGCTATAAGACTCAAGCTTGTTTAATCCCTTGTGATCTCAAGTGAGAAATTTGGCTTCTTAGATGGTAGACAAACTCAAGGGGCTATAGGAATAGCTCAACAAGGCCTTCACTTTGTTAATGTAAAGAAGAAATCCTCCTTTGTCATCAAACTTGAATCATCCAAGGCATATGATAAGGTTAGTTGGTCTTGTCTTAGATTGATGATGTTACATGTAGGGTTCTCATGAGATTTGATTCATTGGGTGGAAGGATGTCACTCTATTTATTTGTCACTATTGATTAATGGTTTTTCTTCCCCCTTTTTTCTAGCCTACAAGAGGACCGAGGTAGGGATTTTCATTTTCATCCCTCCTCTTTCTTCTTGTAGAAGAGGGTTTGAGTAGATGCCTTATTTATGAAAGAGGATCAAAAAATTGAAAGGTATCCATTTAGGGGGGTATACATATTTAACTTGCATGTTATTTGTAAATTATGTTTTACTTTTGGGGGATGAACCATTTAGGGATGCTAATATTATTCATCATGCATTAGAGATGTACTATAAAGCTATAGGGATGGAATTCAACCAATAGAAATCATGCATTATGTTTCATAAAGTTTTTCAAGGACAACAAATATCTATCAAATATCTACTACCCTTCCAAGAAGGTGAAATTAAGAATGGATCAAATATCTTGGTTTGCAACTAAAACCAAATGAATATGGTTATCAGGATTGGCCTTAACTATTTAGTAGGATTAAAAATAAAGTTATATCATCATACACCGAATGGATTTCTTTAGGTGGTAGACTCACATTGGTCAAAGTAGCGTTGGAAGTTATTCTAATCAATTGGCATACATTAGCTTTCATTCCCAAAGGTATATTGAATAATATTAGGAGAAAGTTCTTCATATTTTTTGTAAACCAAAAAGCGTGAAAAGGAGAATATGGACTTGGTCAAATGGGAAAGACTAGCTAGGCCAAAGAAGGAAGGAGGGTGGGGCCTCAAGAATATTTTCGATTTCTCCAAGGTACTTTCTACCAAAAGTTTATGCAAGGTGACTGGAGGATCTGATATGTGGGGGGATGTCCTAGTACAATAATATATTCATTATTTTCCAATCTTGGATTACATTCCCTCCACAACTTATTATAATGCTTCTATTGTCTAGAAAGCATTGGTCCAAGCTTCCCCCCTGGTGGGGAAATGGCTAGCTTGGAAGGTTGGTGATGGGAAGAGAATTATATTAAGTGTGGAACCTTGGATTCGAGGAGGTACTAACTTTGGGTTATCTGTGGATCTTCAGGACACAACAGGAACCCTCAATGGAATCACTTTAGAAAATGTTAAAATGGTGTTGGTCCTTTATTATGGGGAGGAGATTGGTTGCAATTTGAAACACTTGGCTTGGAGAAACCTTATGAGGAGAAATAAGATGAGATTTTATAGTTATAAAAGTTATTCCAAAACACTACAAGATAGACATATCCCACTATTTTTATAATGTTGTAATAGAGAGATCGACTAGGAAACGAAATGCCTATTTAACTAGTTTTTGTTTGAATATTGATTAAATGCAATTTTCTTTTCTTTTTTGTTGATAGTAGATACATGTTTAAGTAACAAGGATATCAACAACATGTTACAATGTTGATGTACTAAGGAAATCATTATACAACATCAAAAATTACCAAACCATACTTATAGGAATGAAATGAGGGTTGTTGAGAAAGTTGTTGAATGCTTGAAATCTATGTTGGAAGAGACACATTTAGCCACACTAAGCTTGACTTTGAATTCAACACCAAGATCTAGTAGGGTTTATAGAATTTAGGTAATTATAAGTGGATTGACTCTCAATTCAACACCATGATCTAGTAGGGTTGATAGAATTTAGGTAATTATTATTACCATTATAGAGCTTGTCATTTGTTAGACTATAACATTGGTGAGTCATGTTATAAGATGATTATATGTGTGGGGAAGAAAATAAAATTGTCATATTCACTAAGCAAGTTTTGTTTAGCAGATCATTCTAGAGATAGAGAGATAGATAACTAGATCTCTCTAAGTGGTATTACAAATGTGTTAGATCAATAGGGTGATCACATTAAAGGTAGTATATAATCTCTATGTTTATTGGCCTCATGAGTGAAATTTTACAAATGAGGCTATGCAACAAAACCATCATTTACAATATCAAAGAAAAACATGTAATGCAACATTTTTCATATTAAAAAAAACATGTAATGTGCATGGAAAATTATTCCTATCCAACCCTAATTTGCAAAGGGAAGCTACCATGTTTCATAGATATGATCCAACAATTGCAACTCACACACTAGTATATAATATAGATATTGTATTCTAGAATGTTTAAATGGTTGTTCTGAACTTGACATAAATGGGTATAAGGGACTTGAATCTCTAGAGTTTATTGAATAGAGTTGAGCATGCATTTTGAACATAAATGATAATGTTTATGGTAATATTTTTAGTGGGGAAGGTTGAGCGCTTATCCACAAGGTGTGGAAGTTGAATACTCCTAAGTTCTTACCAAGTTAGATGTCATTTAAAAGTTGTATATTTTGGGATAATGAGTTGATGTTTGTTTAAATCAATTTAAATATTTTTTTTTTGGTTACCTTTGAGTAATTTAGGTGACAAGCTATTTAGTTTTTCTAGTTGAAACAAAATTAGGCATAAAAACTCAAGTCCTTTATATGCAACTTTAGAGGTGGTATAGATATAACATTCTGCTAATGATATGTAAATAGAAGAAATAGTGTAGAACTAAATACTTTTGTTAGCTCCAAAAACTAGTTTCTTACATAGCAAGAGCCTTCTTTTGATAGGTAATCCAAAATGGAGCAGTTAACAATGACTATGCCATCCCCTTTATTTTAATAATAAAAACTAACTACTTATTAAATGCACAATTATGTTGTAGCACTACTATCCCCCATTGTCTCCCTCTCTCAAAATACATACCATTTCCTCCTTGTTTAAATATGTAGGTGTTGCCACTTGTGAAACAAGATGAGGGAACTAAATAATAAATTCATCTTGCAAAATCCATTTAGCTTGGATAGGCAATTTACCCTTGATTCCCATGAGGTACATAGTGATAATTCCATGATGAGTGGATTGGTGGTGCACCTCCAATAAGGTAGCATTGTAGACAAGTGGACGATAGTAATCAGGACATTTCCCATTGGGTAAGAGATGGGTATGTCTTAATCCAAATGGGAAGGCTCATACAACTTGAGTTGGGAGACCTTAACTACAAAATCATTGACCTATTGAAAAATTTGATATGGGATATAATGGAGTGTATGAAGCTTATGATATTTATCCCCCTAAAAGTTTTGTTTATGAAGATACAACCATACCTTATAATCGACCTAGATGGATGTAGAACTAAAATGGCAATAACAAAACATATTGATGTGCTTAGTTACTCTGAAAGGTGTTGTGTTCCTAGAGATCAACATGGACCATGTCTTTCACAAGTAAAATAGACTAATTCTGGGTGTTGAGTTGTTGCGTCGAAGTAGGATCCCATAACTTGGTTGGGAACTCAAAAAGGGTGGTTTGTTGGTGCACATTACACTCTTCAAAAGAAGAATAGCCTATGATGGAGTGCATTTCTCTGTTATAACAATGTTGCACTATGTGTAACACCTTATCCCACTACATTTTCCTGGAATAGGTTGCCTAGAGAAGTTGGAAAGGATACCATTGTCCATCTAGATTTGGCCAATGATTTGGGGGTGGAAGGAATAGAAAATTTTATATTGCACTCCAATGTTTTCCAAAGCACCTTCAAAAAATGACTAAAAAAATGAGCATCATTATTAGAAGTGATAGTTCAAGGAAGTCCAACAGTTGTCCAAACATGGAGAAAAAACAATTTTATTGTTTGTTGTGTAGTAATCTTTTTGTTACAGGGCATGGATAAGGCCATCTTTGAAAAACAATAAAAAAACAAGCATGTTTTTGAAGGGTTGGTGGAAATCCTGAAATAAAATCCATAGAAACATCCTCCAAAATATATGTGGGGAGTGGAAGTGGCTAGTACAATCCAAGCTTGCAATTGGCAAGCTTATTATAGTTGACAAGGCATAATGCCTCACAAAGTCACTAACCTGCCAGGACCCATAAGGTCAATAGAAATGTTTCTACAAAAGCAAGAGAGTCTTTTGGATGTCGAAGTGTCCCCCATAGAGAAAATCATGTGCTTCCTTGATCAATAAAAAATGGATATCAATCGTAGGTACACAAATTTGGTACAAGCAGTACAACCAACCCTCCAAGAGTGTGTAATCCATAAATGGCATCTAGTTCAATACAATAGGGTGTTGTAGTTCCCACATATCTTTGGGACGATGTTTCTATGGATTTTGGGATAATGAGTTGATGATTGTTTAAATCAATTTTAATATTTTTGTTTTGGTTTCCTTTGAGAAAATTAGGTGACAAGATATTTAGTTTTTCTAGTTGAAACAAAATTAGGCATAAAAATTCAAGTCCTTTATATGAAACTTTAGAGGTGGTATAGATATCACATTCTTCTAATGATATGTAAATAGAAGAAATAGTGTAGAACTAAATACTTCAATTAACTCCAAAGACTATTTTCTTACATAGAAAGAGCCTTCTTTTATAGGTAATCCAAAATGGAGCAGTTAATAGTGACCGCATCATCCCCTTTACTTTAGTAATAAAAACTAACTACTTATTAAATGCACAATTATGGTGTAGCACTACTATCCCCCAATGTCTCCCTCTCTTAGAATACATATCATTTCCTCCTTGTTTAAATATGTAAGTGTCCCCACTTGTGAAACAAGATGAGGGAACTAAATAAAAAATTCATCTTGCAAAAGCCATTTAGCTTGGATAGGCAATTTACCCTTGATGCCCATGAGGTACATAGTGATAATTCCATG
This sequence comes from Picea mariana, assembly GCA_032191745.1. Taxonomy (NCBI): domain Eukaryota; kingdom Viridiplantae; phylum Streptophyta; class Pinopsida; order Pinales; family Pinaceae; genus Picea; species Picea mariana. The sequence continues at coordinate 24,396 of JASDQU011025954.1, forward strand.
ATGAGTGGATTGGTGGTGCACCTCCATTAAGGTAACATTGTAGACTAGTGGGGGATAGTAATCAGAACATTTCCCATTGGGTAAGGGATGGGTATGTCTTCATCCAACTAGGAAGGCTCATACAACTTGAGTTTGGAGACCTTAACTACCAAATCATTGACTTATTGAAAAATTTGATATGGGCTATAATGGAGTGTATGAAGCTTATGATATTTATCCCCCTAAAAGTTTTGTTTATGAAGATACAACCATACCTTCTCATCGACCTAGAAGGATGTAGAGATACAATGGTGATAACAAAAGATCTTGATGTGCTTGGTTACTCTAAAAGGTGGTGTGTTCCTAGAGATCAACATGGGCTAGGTATTTCACAAGTACAATAGACTACTTCTGGGTGTTGAGTTGTTGCATCGAAGTAGGATCCAATAACGTGGCTAGGAACTCAAAAAGGGTGGTTTGTTGGTGCCCATAACACTCTTCAATAGGAGAATAGCCTATGATGGAGTGCATTTCTCTGTTATAACAATGTTGCACTATGTGTAACACCTTATACCACTACATGTTCTTGGAATAGGTTTCCTAGAGAAGTTGGAAAATATGCCATTGTCCATATCGATTTGGCCAATGATTTGGGGGTGGAAGCAGTAGAAAATTTTAAATTTCACTCTTATGTTTTCCAAATCACCTTCAAAAAATGACTAAAAAATGAGCATCCCTATTATAAGTGATAGTGCAAGGAAGTCCAACAGTTGTCCAAACATGGAGAAAATACAAATTTATTGTTTGTTGTGTAGTAATATTTTTGTTACAGGGCATGGATAAGGCCATATTTGAAAAAAAAAAAAAACAACCATGTTTTTGAAGGGTTGGTGGAAATCCTGAAATAAAATCCATAGAAACATCCTCCCAAAGATATGTGGGAAGTGGAAGTGGGTATTACAATCCAACCTTGCAATTGGAAATTTTAATATAGTTGATGAGGCATAATGCCTCATAAAGTCACTAACCTGTCGGGACCCATAAGTCCAATAAAAATGTTTCTACAAATGCAAGAGAGTCTTTTGGATGTCGAAGTGTCCCCCATAGAGAAAATAATGTGCTTCCCTGATCAATGACAAATGGATATCAATAGTAGGTACACAAATATGGTACAAGAAGTACAACCAACCCTCCAAGAGTGTGTAATCCATAAATGGCATCTATTTCACTACAATAGGGTGTTGTAGTTCGCACATATCTTTGGGAGGATGCTTCTATGGATTTTGGGATAATGAGTTGATGATTGTTTAAATCAATTTTAATATTTTTGTTTTGGTTACCTTTGAGTAATTTAGGTGACAAGCTATTTATTTTTTCTAGTTAAAACAAAATTAGGCATAAAAACTCAAGTCCTTTATATGCAACTTTAGATGTGGTATAGATATCACATTCTGCTAATGATATGTAAATAGAATAAATAGTGTAGAACTAAATACTTCTATTAACTCCAAAAACTAGTTTCTTACATAGCAAGAGACTTCTTTTATAGTTAATCCAAAATGGAGAGGTTATCAGTGACTGTGTCATCCCTTTTATTTTAATAATTAAAACTAACTACTTATTAAATGAAAAATTATGTTGTAGCACTATTATCCCCCAATGTCTCCCTCTCTCAGAATAAATATCATTTCCTCCTTGTTTAAATATGTAAGTGTCGCCACTTGTGAAACAAGATGAGGGAACTAAATAACAAATTCATCTTCAAAAAGCCATTTAGCATGGATAGGAAATTTACCCTTGATGCCCATGAGGTACATAGTGATAATTCCATGATGAGTGGATTGGTGGTGCACCTCCAATAAGGTAGCATTGTAAACTAGTGGGGGATAGTAATCGGGACATTTCCCATTGGGGAAGAGATGGGTATATCTCCATCCAACTGGGAAGGCTCATACAACTTGAGTTTGGAGACCTTAACTACCAAATCATTGACCTATTGAAAAATTTGATATGGGATATAATGGAGTGTATGAATCTTGTGATATTTAACCCCCTAAAAGTTTTGTTTATGAAGATACAACCATACCTTATCATCGACCTAGATTGATGTAGATCTACAATGGTGTTAACAAAACATCTTGATGTGCTTGGTTACTCTGAAAGGTTGTGTGTTCCTAAAGATCAACATGGGCCAGGTCTTTCACAAGTACAATAGACTAATTTTGGGTGTTGAGTTGTTGCGTCAATGTAGGAGCCAATAACATGGCTGGGAACTCAAAAAGGGTGTTTTTTTGGTGCCCATTACACTCTTCAAAAGGAGAATAGCCTATGATGGACTGCATTTTTTTGTTATGTTGCACTATCTGTAACACCTTATCCCACTACATGTTCTTGGAATAGGTTTCCTAGAGAAGTTGGAAAAAATACCATTGTCCATCTCGATTTGGCCAACGATTTGGGGATGGAAGCAGTAGAAAATTTTATATTGCAGTCCTATGTTTTCCAAAGAACCTTCAAAAAATGACTAAAAAAATGAGCATCCCTGTTAGAAGTGATAGTGCAAGGAAGTCCAACAGTTGTCCAAACATGGAGAAGATACAATTTTATTGTTTGTTGTGTAGTAATCGTTTTGTTACAAGGCATGGATAAGGCCATCTTTGGAAAACAACGAAAAAACAAGCATGTTTTTGAAGGGTTGGTGGAAATCCTAAAATAAAATCCATAGAAACATCCTCCCAAAGATATGTGGGAAGTGGAAGTGGCTAGGACAATCCAAGCTTGCAATTGGAAATCTTATTATAGTTGATGAGACATAATGCCTCACAAAGTCACTAACCTGTCGAGACACATCAGGCCAATAGAAATGTTTCTACAAATGCAAGAGTGTCTTTTGGATGTCGAAGTGTCTCCCATAGAGAAAATAATTTGCTTCCCTGATCAATAACAAATGGATATCAATAGTAGGTACACAAATCTGGTACAAGCAGTACAATCAACCCACCAAGAGTGTGTAATCTATAAATGGCATCTAGTTCACTACAATAGGATTTTGTAGTTCCCACATATCTTTGGGAGGATGTTTCTATGGATTTTGGGATAATGAGTTGATGATTGTTTAAATCAATTTTAATATTTTTCTTTTGATTACCTTTGAGTAATTTAGGTCATAAGCTATTTAGTTTTTCTAGTTGAAACAAAATTAGGCATAAAAACTTAAGTACTTTATATGCAACTTTAGAGGTGGTATAGATATCACATTTTGTTAATTATATGTAAATAGAAGATATGGTGCAGAACTAAATACTTCTATTAGCTCCAAAAACTAGTTTCTTACATAGAAAGAGCCTTCTCTTATAGGTAATCCAAAATGGAGTGGTTAACAATGAGTGTGTCATCCCATTTATTTTAATAATAAAAACTAACTACTTGTTAAATGCATAATTATGTTGTAGCACTACTATCCCCTAATGTCTCCCTCTCTCAGAATGCATATCATTTCCTCCTTGTTTAAATATGTAAGTGTCGCCACTTGTGAAACGAGATGAGGGAACTGAATAACAAAATCATCTTGCAAAAGTCATTTAGTTTGTATATGCAATTTACCCTTGATGCCCATGAGGTACATAGTGATAATTCCATGATGAGTGGATTGGTGGTGCACCTCCAATAAGGTAGCACTGTAGAAGAGTGGGGGATAGTAATCAGGACATTTCCCAATGGGTAAGAGATGGGTATCTCTTCAGCCAATTGGGAAGGCTCATACAACTTGAGTTGGGAGACCTTAACTACCAAATCAATGACCTATTGAAAAATTTGATATGGGGGATCATTGAGTGTATGAATCTTATGATATTTATCCCTCTAAAAGTTTTTTTTATGAAGATACAACCATGCCTTATCATCGACCTAGATGGATGTAGCACTACAATGGTGATAACAATACATCTTGATGTGCTTGGTTAATCTGAAAGGTGGTGTGTTCCTAGAGATCAACATGGGCCAGGTATTTCACAAGTACAATAGACTACTCATGGGTGTTGAGTTGTTGCGTTGATGTAGGATCCAATAACGTGGCTGGGAACTCAAAAGGGATGGTCTGTTGGTTCCCATAATACTCTTCAAAAGGAGAATGGCATATGATGGAGTGCGTTTCTATGTTATAACAATGTTTCACTATGTGTAACACCTTATCCCGCTACATGTTCTTGGAATAGGTTGGCTAGAGAAGTTGGAAAAGATACCATTGTCCATCTCGATTTGGCCAACGATTTGGGGGTGGAAGCAGTAGAAAATTTTATTTTGCACTCCTATGTTTTCCAAAGCACCTTAAAAAAATGACTAAAACAATGAGCATCCCTATTAGAAGTGATAGTGCAAGGAAGTCCAAGAATTGCTCAAACATGGAGAAAATATAAATTTATTGTTTGTTGTGTAGTAATCTTTTTGTTACAAGTTATGGATAAGGCCATATTTGAAAAATAACAAAAAAACAAGCATGTTTTTTAAGGGTTGGTGGAAATCCTGAAATAAAATCCATAGAAACATCCTCCCAAAGATATGTGGGAAGTGGAAGTGGCTAGTACAATCCAAGCTTGCAATTGGCAAGCTTATTATAGTTGACGAGGCATAATGCCTCACAAAGTCACTAACATGTCGGGACCCAAAAGGACAATAGAAATGTTTCTACAAATGCAACAGAGTCTTTTGGATGTGGAAGTGTCCCCCATAGAGAAAATAATGTGCTTCCCTGATCAATAACAAATGGATATCAATAGTAGGTACACAAATCTGGTACAAGCAGAACAACCAACCCTCCAAGAGTGTGTAATCCATAAATGGCATCTAGTTCACTACAATATTGACTTTTAGTTCTCACATATCTTTGGGAGGATGTTTCTATGGATTTTGGGATAATGAGTTGATGATTGTTTAAATCAATTTTAATATTTTTGTTTTGGTTACCTTTGAGTAATTTAGGTGACAAGCTATTTAGTTTTCCTCGTTGAAACAAAATTAGGCATAAAAACTCAAGTACTTTATATGCAACTTTAGAGGTGGTATATATATCACATTCTTCTAATGATATGTAAATAGAAGAAATAATGTAGAACTAAATACTTCTATTAACTCCAAAAACTAGTTTCTTACATAGCAAGAGATTTCTTTTATAGGTAATCCAAAATGGAGCAGTTAATAGTGATTGTGTCATACCCTTTATTTTAATAATAAAACTAACTACTTATTAAATGCACAATTATGTTGTAGCACTACTATCCCCCAATGTCTCCCTCTCTTAGAATACATATCATTTCCTCCTTGTTTAAATATGTAAGTGTCGCCACTTGTGAAACAAGATGAGGGAACTAAATAACAAACTCATCTTGCAAAATCCATTTATCTTGGATAAGAAATTTACACTTGATTCCCATGAGGTACATAGTGATAATTCCATGATGAGTGGATTGGTGGTGCACCTCCAATAAGGTAGCATTGTGGACTAGCGGGGGATAGTAATCATGACATTTCCCATTAGGTAAGAGATGGGTATGTCTTCATCCAACTGGGACGACTCATACAACTTGAGTTGGGAGACCTTAGCTACCAAATCATTGACCTATTGAAAAATTTGATATGGGCTATAATGGAGTGTATGAAGCTTATGATATTTGTCCCCCTAAAGGTTTTTTTTTATGAAGACAAAAACATACCTTATCATCGACCTAGATGGATGTAGAGCTACAATGGCGATAACAAAACATATTGATGTGCTTATTTACTTTGAAAGTTGGTGTGTTCCTAGAGATCAACATGGGACAGGTCTTTCACAAGTACAATAGACTACTTCTGGATGTTGGGTTGTTGCATCGAAGTAAGAGCCAGTAACATGGTTGGGAACTCAAAAAGGGTTGTTTGTTGGTGCCCATAACACACTTCAAAAGGAGAATAGCTTACGATGGAGTGCCTTTCTCTGTTATAAAAATGTTGCACTATGTGTAACACCTTATCCCACTACATGTTCTTGTAATAGGTTGCCTAGAGAATTTGTAAAAGATATCATTGTCCATTTCGATTTGGCCAACGATTTGGGGGTGGAAGCATTAGAAAATTTTATATTGCACTCCTATGTTTTCCAAAGCACCTTCAAAAAATGACTAAAAAAATGAGCATCCCTATTAGAAGTGATAGTGCATGGAAGTCCAACAGTTGTCCAAACAGGGAGAAAATACAATTTTATTGTTTGTTGTGTAGTAATCTTTTTGTTAGAGGGCATGGATAAGGCCATCTTTGAAAAACAATAAAAAAAACAAGCGTGTTTTTTAAGGGTTGGTGGAAATCCTAAAATAAAATCCATAGAAACATCCCCCCAAATATATGTGGGAAGTGGAAGTGGCTAGTATAATCCAAGCTTGCAATTGGAAAGATTATTATAGTTGACGATGCATAATGCCTCAAAAATTCACTAACCTGTTGGGACCCATAAGGCCAATAGAAAATTTTCTGATTTTTCTATGGTTAATTAATTATTTTTTTTTTGAGCTAATGTTGTAAAAATTCGGTCTTGGGGATTTTGATAGGGGTATTTGTGCTCAAAAGAAATGGAATAGCACCCCCTACACCCATAGACCAAGTTTCAGCTCAGTCGGACAAGTTTTACTATGTCTTAGTCCACTTAGAGCCAGAGTCAGTCAAAACAACAATTTTAATTGCTAAAATGACATTAGTAAAATGTCAAAATCATTGTAATTTGGAGTTATTGAGTGAGTGGTAAGGTGGTAATGAGCAATTTAGACCCTCCTAACCTACCCAAACCCATCCTAACCACTTAACAACCTAATCTACACACTTAACTTACCTTTTCACTCATTTTACCCACTCCCTAAGGGGAAAAACGACCCCCTTTACCCAAAACCTTAATTATTTGACTTAATGCTTTGAGTGGGGCCCTCTCATGAGAGGTGCGCCCCTTCTAGACCTCCACCTCACCATAGCATGGACCCCACGCTCCAACTCTATCACATGTGGCACCCCTCTATCCTAGCTTGCGCCCCCTTTCCTAACTCACGCCCCCCCTCTTCTAACTCACGCCCTTCTCATTCCTTAACCAATGGTTTGAGCCTTAACTATTGTTGTGGGCCCCTCTTATGAGAGGTGTGCCCCCCTTAGCCTATTATTGCACTTTACTCATGGCCCACGCCCTCCACCTCATTAATCCATGTACCAAAACCCTAACTAGGGCACCCTCTCCTTGAGATTGTTGCCTTACGCTTGAGATTTGACACTTGGACTCGATCCAAGTGCCCTCACTTTGCCTCTTGAGGTATAAGTAAGACCCCTCCTCACTCATTTTCTTGACCATTCTTTGAGCTACTGTTACTCTACTAAAATTTCAACTCACCTTCTTGCTCTTGCCATCAAGCCACTCAACTCATTGCTCTTGAGAGTTTTGGAAGAAGTATTTCTCCAATACTCTCTTATTTTGGAATAATAGAAAAGCTTTGGAGGATTTTGGAAGAGATTGAAGAGTATTCTTGTTTCTTCTTACACATGAGGTGACTTGCATTGTTCCAGTTTGGTTGTGTTGTAGCAAGTAGATCTTTGGTAGAGTATTCTAATAGGGTAAACTAATTGAAGAGTATTCTTGTTAGTTTATGTTCATGTTGGATAGCTTAGGATTTGCAAGTATTTCGTTCTAAGCTTATTTCAATATAACTATCTATTTCCA
>JASDQU011025955.1:20895-37402 GCA_032191745.1 Picea mariana
CATCTGTTATAGAAAGATTTTCCTCACCCTATGAAAAATTGCACATAAGGCCTTTTTCCATTTCCCTATGTAGACTTGAAGTCCCTTTTTGCAAATCTGTTACACATTATTTTGGTCACCCCAGTGATCCACTGGAAAACATGTTCCCTAAAAACATAAAAGAGTCTTTCTCCATGAAGAGAGTGATTTTCTTTTCTTTCTCAAAAACCCTATTAAGTAAGGTTGTCACACCCTACAAAATGCATCGGGTGCGATGGTACCTGATCGTCGCATCCTGCTTTAGAGCTGGACTATGACGTCTCCAGAGGCTACAATATACCTAGGGTGCAACGATGCCAAATGATAAGGAAAATTCAAAATTCATGAAAGTTATAGAAGGGGATATTCTAGAAGATGAGGTGGCTTCCGAATGATTTGGATTTTACTTGCTTCTCTGATTTGGTGGGATCCTCCTAATCTCCTCATCCATCTATATTTCACACTATATAAAGAGGGATCTCTCATGGAAAAGGCTAAGGTTGAATAGGATAATATTTGTATGGAGATTTCTACTTCCTCTTGAGAGCTCTTCTTTGGTTCTACAAGCTACATGGTCGATCTTCTTCATTCAAACGCTTTGGAGCAAGTGTGTGTGTTGAAGCAAAGGGCCATTGAAAGGGAACATTGCGACATCAAGGCTTTGGTTGTAATCTCAACTTTCCTTTTAATATAATACAACGATATGTTTCTTTCCCATAAAATTAGTTTTGTTTTATTGTATGATTCCTTGATCACATACATAGGTTCTTTTTGAGTATATTGTGTTTCTTTCACTTTGGTTGGTTTGTGTTACCTTGCAGATTCAATATCACAATAGCATTGGAACGGAGCTAGGATAGCAATGGCAAGAGGAAACAACATTTAAAAGGTATTTTGTCTATCTCTTGTTAGATAGTAAACTCAATAATTAGAGCCTAGGGAAAGTCTTATATTCTGTTCTATTTTGTTCTAGTTTCCAGTGGAATCTAGGGAGATCTGTTTATGTCCTCATTTACCAATTAATTCAATAAAAAAATTGGTGACCATACTGGGGATACGACTCTCTTTTGTTTTTTCTTTTCTTATTTTCTTTTATCCTACCTTCTTTTGGTTGAATTCATTCTCTGAGTCTGTGGGTGATCCATCTGGACTCCCTGGGTTTGAAAGTTTATTTAGATGTTTTCCCTTTCTCCCATTTTTTCCTTAATTAGAGAGATCGTTGCATTGTACCATATATACAACGTGCGGATACCCTCAAACGTCACATCCTTCTTGTGTAATCCAATGTGTCAACGTCGCACCGTGTCCTATTGGTATCCTGCGATGACCTTATCTCGTCGCACTATGCCCCATTGTTGGCCTATGACGATTCCTGTAGGATTTGTTGGAGTGAGTCAATTTGTCTTTTTTCACCCAGTTTTGCCTCATTTTCCTAGGATGAACTTCTGATACCAGTGATTGATTGGTTTTTAGAGATTGAAAGTCTTTCTTTGTAATATTGCAAGTTTTTCTTTGTGATCATTGTCACAAGGATATAATCTTTCAATCTTGATCTGAGTTCTTGTTTGAAAAAGGGTCTTTGATTTATTTTAAGTTTTCGATTAATTTTACATTCCGAATTGTTTCTTTATTGAAAGACATTTTTGTTTACATTTGACAAAAGGCTTTCTTATCTTTTTCATTTTTTTTTCTACATTACAAGTTTGATTTGGGAATTGTGTTGAGAATGCCTTGATTTTCTTGGATTACGGTTTCCTTTCATCATTACATATCTGATATGATTTAGGAAAGGAATAATTGAAATCATTTATTCTTTTTGGTAATCTTTCATAAGAAAATTATTGTATTCAAAATACTTGATTAAGAGAGAAATTGGAAAATTTTGTAGTTCATGATTGTTTGGGATATTGTTCATTTGAAATTGAGGAATTGTATTTCGTAGCTTTTGTACTTCAAAAGAAATACCTTCTCCCTACTATAATTAGAGTTCATTGAATTGAAAGATTGAATATTCATCTCTTCTTGCATATTATTGGGTCAGGGTCACTACATCATCAGTTTCATTCACATCTCCCTTTTGAGTAAACAACATCCTTTAAAATACAATGCAATTTTAAAATTTATTAGAAACTTTTATTTTCTAGAAATTATCTTCACCAAAATTAGCTAGGATAGCACTTTGGAATAGGTTGTAAGGCACAGTCTCCAAGGAATCAAAACACACAATAGTATATTGTGATAGGGAGAGTTTAAATCCAATTGCTACATTTTGTCCTGGGAAGCCCGTCTAACGCAGGGGTCAATCATGAGGTCGCATTAGGACTGGAAAATTTACTCACCTTGCTTTGTTGGTCTTAGAGTATAGATTGTACGTATTATTGGGGGTCACTTGAGAGTATAACCACGATTATATGTGGGATCTTCTTGAGTTTATTTTGGGCTAGATACCCTTTCTTTGCACGTGGATCAGACTGTCGACTATTTCTTGAGGCATCAGTGTCATAATTGGTAACCTTAGTAGCCTATCTCTTTAGGGTCTTTACATGAGGTGACTATGGAGGAGAAATTCTTCACGGTACCTGGAATCGGCATTGGCCAAAATCACTCAGGATCCTTGGAGGGTATACCCACGATTATGTGTGGGAGCTTGCACTAGGGTGTAAGTCCGTTAAGCAGGTCATCAACGTAACCTTTCCACCTGCTTTATCCCAGCCCCTTCTTGTCTTGATTTCATGATGTTGGATTTCATCACCAACTAGTGAATTTAGAATAAGAAGGTTTGTTTTCTTGGTTTGATTTCTAGATTTTATTAGTGAGTGTTGTTTATTTCTCTAGTTGGCCATAGATTTTTTTTGTTCTTTATTTGGTTCAACCAACATCGTCCTTCATCATTCATGTAGGATGCAAGGACTACCCCCAGAAGATCCACAAGGTTACCTTTCTTTGCTTCCTAACTCACCAGAGGGATCTCCTGAGGGAGCATTCAATAACGAAGTAGCCTCACAGGTTCAAAGTTCACACTCTTTATAGGGATTCAGAATTGTTTTGGATTCTTTAGAGGCATTCTGACTCCCCCCAAATCCATTATTGAGTATTCGAAAAGACGCACATTTTCTCTGAATGAATTCATCAGGATAAACTGTTGTTGTTGACAATACCAAAGTATCTACTGGACCTAACACTGGATCTAGAGTAGATGATCCACTTTTTCCAAGTGAATCATTTAGAACTCCGACTCACACTGCTGGGATTTTTAATCCTAGTTCCACCCCTTCTTTAGTATGCGATATTTATGGCGCAATAGAAACAATTTCTAATCAACCTATGGCATCGCAAGTGCCCGAAACGTTTGTTACCTACACGGTACATTTAGACCATTTTAATAGCACAACCAGTAATGTCACCATAGTTTCAGACCAATTATTGGTTGGTTCTCACTCAATTCTTCCTCTCCAAATGGCTCATTCTACTATGGTCCCACAAGCTATGACTGTTTTTGTCAGAAATGTGCTTATCACTCAATCTCCTATTCGAACATCACTTCCTCTTAGACCAAATCTATCACTTCCTCTTGGGTATAATTCTTTGAACACTTCCATTTCTATCCCTACCTCGAATCCATCTGGAGGGTCTAGAATTTTTGTTCCTCCTGAGTATAATGATGCTAGTCAGTTTGTTCCTACACCTACCCAAATTCTCTCTAGAGGGCCTTACGTTCCTCCTCCACCTTTGTTTGGAGGATCTAATCATCCTAGCCCTGGTGGCTCCAATATAGTTAGAGGCACCAATCATTCAGTCACTTCTAGTTTTGAGATTCCTGTTGGAGGTCAACCTCAAGATAGGGGGAAACCTCAATTTGGGGGGCAACCTCAGATTGGGGACAACCTCAACTTGGGGGGAAACCTCAAGTTGGAGTCCATAACCTAGTTTATGGACAAAATAGGCATGTTTACAATCTCAACCTTGGAATATACCTTATCAAGGGAATCAATAACCATTTGGGGGGAAACATCCTCAAGTTAATTCTTTTTTACCCCCTAATGTTGGTCAACCGTATCCAGGTTCTATGAATCCTACCTTGCGTCAAAATTTTTAGTCTAATGTTCCTTTCCAAGGGAACATACCTAATATTAATCAAAACCCTCCACAATTGAATCTGTCAGGACTGTCTAACTATATACAAACCTCTTATGGTCCTACTAGTATACCTATGGGGCTTCCTCCTCAAAACTACCAGTTTCCTCAAGTGAACAAACAAATTCCTTTTCTAGTCACTTTGGATTTACCGAATTTGTCTAGGATCTTGAATGATCTTATTTTTCATTCTCCTTATTGGATCATCATGTCGACGAAGTTACCATATGACATTCCTAAGTTTGATGGTCGATCGGGAGAAGATCCAAAAAATCATGTTATGACTTTCCATATTTGGTTCTCATCCAACTCATTGATGGATGACTCCATAATATTACAACTTTTCCAATGAACTCTCACAGGTTCAGAAAAAAAATGGTACATTGAGTTACTACAAGGATTCTTTAACGACTTTAATACCTTAGCCATGGCCTTCTTAACACTTTACCAATTGCCAATTCGATATGAAATAGGGACCAAAATTTTGAGTTCTTTTAAACAATATTCTTCCACTCATATTTCTGATCACATCCATGAGTGGAGGAGGAGAAGACGCTTAATCAAAGTTCCCCTTCCTAATCAACTATTAGCTGAGTGGTTTATGAAATAACTCATTGGGCCCATCGCCCATGATGTGGCTATGGGAGGTGTCATCATTGAAGAGCAGGCGATTAGTCATGCTCAATAGCTAGATCTCCTTTATTCTCAAACGAGAATGCTTTACGACTTGATCCCTAATGCTCCTCGTCCTTCCACGAATCCTACCCCAACACCTCTAGTATATTCTCATGTTTTTGATGGTGTGATTGGAACCTTTCATGATAAGACTCAGTCTACACACATCAATAATACCAATCCAAAGTCTACCACTTCTAGTGTACAAAATACTCCTACTCCTACTCCTTCGGTCGATAAATCTTCTGAAGTTAATTTTGTTCAATCTACACCTACCGGTAAAAATCAAAACAAAAAGAAACGGGAGGGTAAGAATAAAGAGAACAAAAATAAAAATCAACAATCTGACAAAGCCAAAAACGCATCTCGCTGATGAGAAAGATAAATATAAACCTCATTACCCTTTCCTTATTTGTGGTGATGATCATTATACGAAAGATTGTCCACGACGTGCTAAGTTTACTAAGTTCTTTCAAGGGACCGGGAAGCCTTCTACACCTATCGTCTTTTCACAACCGTTTCCTTCTCAGTAGCAGGCCCAATTGGTCCTTATGTGTACTGGTGACTCCAAGAAGAACGAAGTTGCAGTTTCAACTCAAGCCAAAGACTATTCTCCATCGAAAGAGAAATTTGATGATATACCGTCTTCGTTAGTTCAACTTCCTCCTCCAACTTCACCTCCAAATGGTCCTCTTCATCTAGAAAGACTGGGTCTTGATATAGTTCTTCTCCCTCCTCCCAAGGGTATTGTTTGAAAGTCTTGGTTTAATCCTCACACACTTGTTGCCAAAAACTACAGTATTGTAGAAGACCTTGTGCAAGAAACCTCTACGATGTTGGCTCTCAAATTCCTTCAAAGTTGTCCTACTCAATGGTAGGCATTGTTAAAGGATATTGGTGGAATTAATCCTACCTATACTAATTTAATAATCTTTGACTTGGAAGATCATATTCCAAGGCTTCCTCCTCAATTGGTGTTTCAGATCCAAGTTGTTGTGGAAAACAAGAATATCTGTAGAACCGTTATTGATGAAGGAGCCTCGACTTGCGTTATGTCTGTTACTTCATGGAAATCTATTGTCTCTCCTACCCTTACCGAGTCACACAATACTCTTAACTCCTTCAATGGTACATGTTTTAAACCTTATGATGTTCTTCCTTCGTTGTCTATTATGTTGGAAGGTAAATTGGTCAATGTCTAGGTTGAGGTCTTTGATGCACCTCTTGATTATAACCTTCTACTTCGTTGTAGCTGGATAGATTCCATGTGTGCAGTTGTGTCTACCCTTTTCCATGTGTTATGTTTCCTGCACCAAGGAAAGGTTGTTACAGTAGACCAACTAGCCTTCTTTAATTCTGATTCCCATACTAGCAAGGTTCCTTTTATCTCGAAGACACCTCCTAGTTATGAGAATGTCAGCGTGGGTTTTTTAAAAGATTCAACTTTGATGGGTACATTTCCTATCCCACCACCAGATATTTCTCCTCCTTTTTTCACTTCGATTAACATGCTCTCAACCGTGTTAATGAAACCTCCAATTCATATGACCTGTGGATAGTACCTAACTCTGGTGATTATCTTCATTACACCGACCACATGGCTTTAAGTTGGGTCAAATCAGTTTATCAAGCTATTCAATTGGAAACTCCTTCTCCTTCTCTCTGTGATACATCTCCTGATCCGTTTCACGTGATATTTCCTACTGATGAGATGATCATGTCAGTCATGTCTATGGAAGATACCCCATGGGACAATGGACATCAATGTTCTATTCTCTTCCTAGAACGTGACACCATAGAGAGCTACCAACGGATTTCGACTCTGTCGACCATTGTTGTTATTTCTTCTGTTCCTAAGTCAACACATGATGTTTTGTACTAAGGGAACTTGAGAAATATTTCACCTACCATTCCTCTTTACATATTGATTAAACCCGGAGTCGTGGAAAATATTCATATCAGTGCCTCATGCTCTAATGATGAGGTATGTACTTATAAATCCATTTTTAAAGAATTCCACGACGTTTTTACTTGGAGTTATGAAGAAATTCCAGGTATTTATCTTGATATTGTTGTGCATGAGATTAAGACATATCCGGACACTAAACTCATTCGGTAGAGACTTAGCCCAGTACATCCACGTAAAGATGCTGCTATCAATCTTGAAGTTGAAAAACTTCTTAAAGTTGGCTTTTTCTATCCTGTGGATTTGACTGATTGGGTATCCAATCTTGTTCCGGTAAATAGTAAACAAGGCACGATCTGTGTTTGTGTAGATTATAGGGATATAAATAAATCATGTCCTCAGGAAAATTATCCAATCCCTTTTATTGACTAGATCATTGACGACTATGCCAGTAGTGAAATCTTCTCCTTGTTGGATGGTTTCTCCAGCTATAGTCAAATCAATATTTTACCAACAGATCAACACAAGACTTCTTTTATTTTCCCTTGGGGAACCTTTGCCTACCGTAAATTACCCATTGGTCTCAAAAATGTTGGTGAAACCTTTCAACGCACTATGTATTACACTTTTCATGATATTAAGAACATCGTACAACCCTATCTAGATGATCTACCAATGCATTCCATGCATCGTCAAGATCACCCGACACATTTACAGGCCATTTTCCTATGCTGTCATTATTATCGCATACGTTTGAATCCACACAAATGTGTTTTTTATGTGGAATCCGACTGACTTCTTGGTTTTATTGTGTCTATACATGGGATTCAGGTAGACCCCCTGAAGGTGTAGGATATTCTCAATATACCTCCTCCTTCCATACTACACCAACTCCAAAGTTTGCAAGGGAAGGGAAAGGGGCACTTGTGGATCCCCTCTTCCTCCTTGGGAGGGCTCTTGAGTCCCCTATGTGAGATCTATTCTTACAAATGGTAAACTAGAAATAAAATGGTGAAGAAATCCAAGCTTATTCCCTCAAGAGGTGAGGTGAATATCTTAATGAGATGTTTCTAGAACTCTCCAAGAAGAAAAGAGGTTTCTTGTAGGAGAATAGAGGCATCATAAAAATACAATGAGATTCTTCAATTCTAAGTGCACCCATGGCATCCTTTTATAGCTTCCCTTTGAGGTACTATCCAACCAGTATTTAGTGTGAACAAGGGGCCTTTTAGGGCACCCTTAGGTCTTTGACCAACCCCCCACTCAAATTCATCTTGGATTTGAGGGTCAAATCAATTTGGGAGCTGGTCCAGAAGTGGGTGGGGGTCCGAAAAGAACCATAAATGCATCGTTCATAGGTGTGCACAACTTTTCTCGTACACAATCATTCATATGGAACATTGTGCACTCTATGGTATTATTTGGCCCGCGCAGTGTGCACGTGCTTCCTTTAGTGGTTTAGCACATGTCAATTTTTTGACTAGTTGTATAGTTTTTTCCTCTTGGAAAATGATTTCTTGGTGCTACAAGTGCATTAATAGGTGTTTGGAGATGTTGTATTCATGTAACCATTTGTGAATGAAATTTCAATGATAATAGATTCCCCCTGATGTGTGAGGTTAAGAGCATACGTATAGCCAAAATACATCAATGTTTCTTCTACTAAGAGTACCATTGTAAGAAAGAGTGTTGAGAGGAACTTGCAGAGTGATCCATTGGAGGGAGAGAGGAAACTCTGGGATCAAACCTTTCTCTAAGTCAGAAAAATAAAGTATGTATAAAAACAAGGTGGGCATGCCCCATGCTCATGTCATGTAACTCAAAAATGTATGACAATAACTGAAGTTGTATGCTGATGTAGATAACTATAGTGCCCTCTGGGGCGGTTTGATAATGACATATGACAATTCGGATGGTGAACATTCTCTAAAAAGAGTCGATGACAACTGTAAGAAGCGTCAATGACTCGTAGGCATTGATGGCCTAGCAAATTCAGAGGTCTTTGGCTAGTATAAAACAACTGCAATAGTCGCATAGTAAGACCCTTCGTAACATGAGAGTGTGCTAACATCGAATGATATGGGGGCCAACAACAATAGAGAGTAATGATGGTTCTCTCTGTGCCATCTGAGACTCCTCACTGTAAAGGTAATGAGATTCAAAGATATTGTTTCCCTACTCGAAACTGTGTTCATGTCGATAGAGAGGGAGATGTGAATCCAAGAAGCAAAAGGGATTCATAAAATGTACTGGATAAGATCAAGAACTAATAAGGAAAATGTACGAATTCAAGATGCCGTGAGACACAAGACTGTCCTTGGTTGGGGATATATGTAAAGGGTTAGTAGAAATAGCCTGTGAAACTTGATCTAGCATCAGGGGGATGACTAGACATGGTTAAATTATGCCAGAGGCATGACAAAGTGGAAAAACGCAGAGATCAGGGGTACATCGACTGTGAGATACTCAAGTTTTATGGACAATGTCAACATGAGGAGAAGAGAGTGAATTCCCCAACCAAGGATGACATGGGTTGATTTGCCAAAAAAAATAATGTCGCCAAGGGAGACAAAAGAAATCTATGTAAATGCTGGAAACAAAGGCTTTTTACAATGACCAAATGAATAAAGAATAATTTGGGATGTGTGTACAGATACATAATTGGGTGCCCCAGTGCAAGATGGCTTGGCTTGTGAGGGCGCAAGTTGCATGGAGAATGGGTGGAGGGTTGGGGGCCCATGGGTGGGTTTCTATATGAGGTAAATGAATGGAGGACAATGTGCAGATGGAAAAACTAATTGTGGAGGAAATGGAGGGTTAATGATACTGTAGAAGCATAGTCAAATGTGAACCATGATGAGATAACCTAGGATTCTGTTGGGAAAGATAGAAAAATGAGGAGAAGAAGTATGCAACAAATTCTTGGAAATGCATAAGACTATCAGGACTCCCATCCCTAGGGGGTGAAATAAGCATGAGTGTCAAAGTGCCAAGGGGGAATATGAATGGGAAAACTCATGTGGGGAAGAGTGCTACTGGGTGACAGTACCAAATTGCAGTGGAGGCAATAGTACTGCAGAGCCGGATGTGAGGATCCTAAATGTGAATGTTGGAGGGTGTGACTGGGAGATGCAATTGGTATTCAGAGGGAATGACTACATGCCAATGTCGATCATATACCTGAAGGGGCTATGTTGGTTTGTGATGACCAAGTACCTGCACACATTAGTACCAAATACCTGATGTGAACAATATCTAAAGATAAAGAACTTATAATAGTTATTTGATAATGTTGAACATGAGCATGCGTACATGGACGTGATGTGAGAACAATGCACTCCCGAGGCCTGGTATGGATGGTGACCCGGGGAATGTGGTTTTCTAGGTGGTGGTATCCTGATCCCGTGGCTGAAGACGGATCGGAAAATAGAGACTCTAAGCTCCTGCAACTGAGCGTGGAAGTTTGGAAAAAGGGACAATATATAGCTATGGGGCCCACAATGCCACGTCATTTGTACTTGTGGCCATAGTGAGTTGACAAGAGGGTTTTCAAGGAGATTTTGAGATTAATGGACTTAGATATGACCAATCCAATATTTGCGAGAACCAGGTTAGTGGTCTCATCCTCCTTCATAGTAGATAGGGTTTATTGTCTGGACAGGGTCGTATAGATGGTTGTACTAGTGGTTTTTGTAGGGGTGGGCCCACCATTGCATGGGAGAAGGAAGGATATCCACGTTGATATGCACGGGTATATTTCCATTTCATGTGCATGATGTGCAGTTGTGTTTAAAATAGTTGTGCACGGTTGCACGTGAGTGGGAAAAACAAGTGCACATTGGGTGCGCTCCTGTTCAAATTACAATTGCGCATTGTGTGCAACTGTTTCTCATATAGTTGCACATTAGTGCGCAACTATGTTAATAACAGGAAAGCATGAATGCGCACCTATGAGGGTGACATATGTGCATTGATGCACAACTGTGCAAAGAATAGTCGCACATGTGTGTGCGCCTATGGGGAGTGACAACCACGCACTTGAGGCAAAGCTGGAGTTTTGAAGAAAACTTGTATTTTTGAAGATCTTTTAATGATGATGATGGTTGATCAACTGTTTTTGGTGTTGATGCAGGTGATCAACTGAGTATGCCATTCCATTGGAGAGAGTGGGTCTGGGAGCACCTCAAGGAGGCGGTGAGATAGGATCCGGGTATACAGAGACTTTTGGTAGCCTATGGGTTGCTGAAGTTACTAGAATGCCCATTGATACGGGTGCAAGAGTACCTGCTGCAGTATTTGATCTCTATGTGGAGCATTGAGCTACAATGCTTCATTGTGCGGGGAGAGTAGTTGAAATTCTTGATGAGGGAGGATGTATATTTATTGACGGGGCTCCCTTTTTGGGAGATGGCCCTACCTGCTAATCCCTAGTTACCAACGAATGTACACTAGGTAGATGTGGCACAGAGCTATTGTTCAGGACCAAAAATTATGTCAGGTTTGGTTGTCCATATCGAGGCGATGGACAATTTGTTGCATCAAT
Source organism: Picea mariana (assembly GCA_032191745.1). Lineage (NCBI taxonomy): Eukaryota > Viridiplantae > Streptophyta > Pinopsida > Pinales > Pinaceae > Picea > Picea mariana. The sequence goes on from JASDQU011025955.1 coordinate 32,172, forward strand.
GTATCACAATGATGATTGTGAGGATCTATGGATCCTTAGTGACTCAGTGGATCAGTGGTGGTCAGTTGAGTATTTATGCAGAGAGTTTTGGATGGGGATTTATTTGCTTAGGGGTTGATGTTTCACACCAAGATGACGGGGAAGATTAACCAGTGTTAGAATACCAAATCTGGTAAATTTTCCTTTGGATCGATCTTGGTGGGGTGGTTTTTGGAGAGGGTGCCCATGTTGCAGCCAAGGGTGTTGTTGCCGGTGGCTGAGGCATAGGAGCCATGACTGATGTGGTGGACATCAATTTTTGTATGGCATGGGGGTTGGGAGGGTGTCCACTATTTCATGGCTACCTTAGTGCATGTGTGGTGCTAGATGCCATAGATTATACTGCGTTTCCCATATGGTGGGATGGAATTCCGGCATGACCCAGATATGGTGTTGCCTCCTGGGGAGGATTGGGATCAGAAAGGTATGTTGGTGTACTTTATGTTTTGTGATTTTGATAGTATAGCATATGTTTATATATGGATGGATGTTGATTATATCGTTGCTTGTGTTTGTGCAGATGTGGGGCCATGAGGCCAAGAAGCTGAGTTGGTTGCACAGCCAACTAGTCAGGGGCCAATGAGACCACCATAGGTGGGAGAGAGACATCGGAGGGATGAGGCTGGTGCAAGGCCAGTAGATGAGGAAAGAGTTAGCTAGAGGTGTATATTTGACGATCGAGGTGCAGGGCCCTCGCATGTGCCTAAGGGAGATGTTGGCAGGTATTTAGAGGATTTTTGTCGTCGTTTGTAGGTTGTACTACAGGGCATTCCCAAGGGTATGTGGTCCCACATTCAGGACAAGAGAGTCCTGGAGAAATGTGTGGGTGGCCCTGCAGAGTTGTGGACCCTGATTCGCAGAGCAGTTGTAACGGGGGTAGCGATGACTGGATGACTACTCCCCAGACCTGGAGGACCCCCAACTAGTGGGGCACCTCTTGCAGATAGAGGACCTGGTGGTGGTGCTCTAGAGGCACCATAAGTGCCATGTTGTATTATATTTATATTTATATAGGCCTGCGAGCCCATTTTGTATAGGGTAGTGTGACACCCATTTTGTACCTATAGGGGTGAGGGGGGATCACTTGCTTATGGGCGATGTACTTRTAGTATTTTTTTGTTTTGTAAACATTGATGACACATTGATCTATTTATATATATGCATATACATGTTTGAGATCTYCGTGGTGTTTACATGCAATGATATGTTGTGTTTTATGATGTCTAATCTATATGTTGTGACAGATGTTTTTGATGGTTTATGTATGTGTGATGGTATCTTGATGTGATAAATTCCAATCTAATACTATGTTAGCCATTTTATCTACTATTTGATTGAATTGTCATGGAATATGTGTAAATKTAATTGAATYRAAATGTCGAGATAAGAKTCTAACTTGCAGGTATTTGCGAAAAGAGGYGAGGATTGTGGACAYGGTACACATTGTTCAACTRCAGGATGACAAACTTGGAATCTAATAAGATGCTAAGGTGATRAATATGGAGGTGATTGGMCTTAGTGAGGAGGCCAATGATGGTTGTGTACTCTACTTTGTTATTGGTTTCCAAGCCCAAACATATGCCGCTGGAGTGGAGTTGTTCATGTGAGGGGGTATAGAGGGCCCAAATGACCGAAGGGAGATTCTGTGTCCAGCGGCTAKCTCTGTTAGCGTAATCGATGTGGTAGGTCAATGGAGGAGGCATATGTCAATAAAAYRAATGGTAGATCATACATAAGGAATGGAGGGAACAAAAAAAGACTAAAAACTCTACAAATGTGTACAAAAAGGAAAAGCCTAGTGTAGAGTGACTACACTCAGACGTAAAACTTTTTTAAGTACAACCCATTGACGGGTTCTTTGAGAGGATAGCCTTCTAGAGAGGCCAGGATGTAGGATCCTTTAGTGAGGCAATTTTGGAGGATGTAGGGTCCATGCCATAATGACTCGAATTTCCCATGGTCGAAAGTATCATGAGCGATATCGTAGGCTAGGACGAGATCTCCTTTGTTGAAAGAGAAAAGGTTGACATGACGGTCAAAGGTGGATTTAGACCATTTTTTAGCTGCCTCATTGTTCTATAATGAAGATCAACGATCTTCATCGAACGAATCTAGGTTAGGAAAGCATTGCTCCATTGGAGAAGTTTCAAGTAATAGCTCGATGGCGGTGAGCAAGGTGGGAATTTCGCACTCGATGGGCAGGGTGGCTTCAATCCCATGAATGAGATGGAATAGTGTAAAACTGGTGGAAGTTTTGACTACCATACAATAATCCCATAATGATGAAAACAACATATGGTGCCAGTTGGTCTTATGTTTGTTGACAGTGCGTTGCAACATGGGTTTGAGGACTTTGTTAACAATCTCAACCTGTCTGTTGGAATGAGGGTAATATGGGGAGGCAAACTCATGGGATAATCCTAACCATGAGGATATTTTGATGAATATATCATTTTCAAAGTGTTTACAGTGATCAGAGACTAAATGTAGTGGAACTCCAAAGCGGGTAATGACATGATTGAAGAAAACATGCACTATTGTGTCAGCGGTGTTGTTGAAGGTAGGCATGGCTTCAGCCCATTTGGTGAAGTAATCTACGACCATGATGATGTACTTGTGTCCATTTCTATATGGAGGCTTGCAAGTTATAAGGTCTATGCCCCATTTGCAGAATGGGCTGACAGTGATGACTGGATGTATGAGAGTGGGTGGTGCTCATGCCTTGTGTGCATAAAGCTGGCATTTGTTGCATCATTTGACAGCGTGGATGCAGTCATGAAACAATGTGGGAAAAAGGTATCTGGCTTGAATGATTTCTGGGTGGTGGACACCCCGTAGAGGTGTCCACCGCAAGCGTCGCTATGGAAATCGTTCAGGACTTTGTCTCCCTCTCTAATGGTCAAACATCAATAGAGTATGGTGTTGACCCCATGTCGGTATAAAATGTCACCGATAAGGAGGTATCGAGGGGCCTGATGGCGAATGCGCTGATGATTATCTCATGAAATATGAGGCCCAAACTTTTGTGTCCAAAGGTATACAAGAAGGTCACCATACCAAGGGTCATCTGATGGGATGTAGAAGAGGTGTTCATCAGGAAAATCCGTATTGATGGGAGAACTTGTAGCGTCTGATGAAAACGATGTGATGCGTTCGACGAGAACAAGTGATTTCTTTATTTTTGGATTTGAAAACTCTAGGTCATGTTCCTAGAGGATGATGATCCACCGGGTGAATTTACCATTAATTTGTTGTCAACTAAGAAAGTAACGCATGGGATTACAATCTGCCACAAATTTGGTAGTGCGAAGAAAGATATAATGACACAGTTTCTGGACTGCAAGGACAACTACGAGGGCGAGTTTCTCTTCATTATTATACTTCAGGGGTGGACCTGAAATATTTTTACTGATGTACTAAATAACATGTTCACGGCCATCATCTCCTAGTTGAATGAGAACTCCTTCTACTTAGAAGGTTGAGGCTGATAAGTAGAGGATGTAATCGTGGTCATAGTCAGGAGGACTAATCAAAGGGGTGTTGGAGAGCACTGCTTTTAAATCATCAAAAGCGATTTGAGCATGTTCATCCCATGGGAATGGGATATCATGACATAGTAAGTGAAGGAAACCATGCATGTGAGTGGCATAATTTGGGACAAAGCATCGTAAAAAGTTGGTTTGCCTTGTAGGCTTTGTAGTTGGTGCAAATTCTGAGTTGGTGTAATTTCAGTGATAGATTGGACCTTGAGGGGGTCCACAATGATGCTGTGTTGGTAAACAATGAACCCAAGGAGGCATGTGATGGTGACACAAAAGACACACTTGAGGGGATTCAAGCGGATATTGTACTGGCGACATCGTTGAAAGACAACTCGTAAGTCATCTAGATGTCATGTTCTTTTATTGGATCGAGCAGTGAGGTCATCCAAGTAAGCAAGGATGATGTGATCGAGATCATGGAAAACATAAGTCATGGCCTATTAGAATGTAGCACCTCTGTTGTTGAGTCAAAAGGGAATGACACGATAGGAAAAAGTACCCCATGGGGTGATAAATGCAGTTTTATACTGATCTGCTAGGTGAATTTGGATTTGATTGTAGCCAGAGAAACCATCCATGAAGGACAGATCCTCGTGGCCTGCACAGTCATCGATAATTTGGTCGATGAAAGGGGTAGGGAAGTTTTCTTTGGGACAAGCATGATTGAGATCGCGAAAGTCAATAGAAACGCGAATAGTGCCCTATTGTTTGTTAACAAGGATGGGGTTGGAGACCCATGATGTGTATGCGATGGGGTATATGAACCCTGCAGTGTGTAGTTTGTCAATTTCAACTTTGATATCCGTAACTCTGGATGGGTGTAGGGGATGTTCATTTTGATGTACTGGGGAGACATCAGGCCAAGTTTCGATGTGATTTTTGATGATAGAAGGATCGAGGTCCGGCATCTCTGTATATGACCAGGAAAAAATGTCTCGATATTCCTGAAAGAGTGCTTTGTAAGTGGTGAGTTCTTCAGGGGAGCATGCGACGCCAATGGTGATTTCTTCGATGATTCTGAGTTTGATGGAAATGTCGATTTTGACAGTGGAGGAAATGTTGGCCATGTTATCGTCTTCAAAAGCATCGGGGGTCAGGATAAGGTTGTTGAACCAGGTATGATTTTAAGGATGAAAATTTATTTTAAAATGTAGAAACCTTGGCTAATCTTACTAATCCTTCATATGCCAACTATAGATGTTTGGTGATATGTTTGTAAAAATATTCAAATTTCTAAGGATTTTATATAGTTTTTATAAAATTCTGGCGATTTTTAAGGTAAAATAATTTTATCCTATAGAATTTGGGAGAATCATTTTTAAAATAACGAATCTCGTTTTTGGAAAAACAATGGAAAATTACCCCATGAGCGAAATTTAGCCCCTAAAATCATCCTTTGTGTTGAACCAGTCTATATGCCCTAATGGAATAAATTCCTTGGTTTCGATTGCACATATGGAGGTTTGGCTAGGAGGGTCAAAGGCTTCCTGTGAGAGAAAGAGTGCTATGTGATGGAGTGCATTCGATGGGCAATCGGGGGTAGTTAGTTCCTCTAGGATATCTTCGTCGCAGTGAAAAATGTGAGATATAGGGGATCCAAGGAAGTAACATTGGTGACTGTCACCATATGGTTGTCTTCATGTGGTGAAG
>JASDQU011025957.1:0-11319 GCA_032191745.1 Picea mariana
GGAGAAAGTGCGCCGAAATCTGCAACCTTCGTTTTGAAACCACGAATGGTCATCATGTTTTCCCATGCGGCTAATCGGCGGTTGAATCTTCAATCATTTCGGTGTTTTGACACATGGCTCGTGCGAAAGCACGAGCTTTCTTTTTTCTCGATCAAACCTTTTCGGCGGTTGTTTTTAATTTCAAATCGGCCTTCTTGCTGACGAAATAAAACGTTTTCGGTGGTTAATGAGCACGCCGAAGGCTCGCCCAAACCACCGAAAGTCTCCTTTTTTGCATCTTTTGAATAAACCAAGTATCAAGAAATTTATTGAAATATGAAAATAGAAAACTAGTTGAGCATGCATGTGACCACTAGTTTAGGAAATCCTCTTCAAAGTCAACCGAGAAGACGGTTTGACTTTGGGAGTTAACAGTATCATTGCTACCAACTATCTCACTCGTTGGGCCGAATTGGAACCAGTCAGAGATTTATCTATGGATACAACAACCATGTTTATTTTTGAAAACATCATCACTTGGTTTGGGTGCCCTTGGATTTTGACTGGTGATCAGGATACACACTTCATCAGTGAGATTATAGCTAGTATCACCCATGATTTACTCATCCATCATCATAAAATTAGTCCATATCATCCCAAAGAAAATGGTACATTCGAATCCTTTAACAATATTCTAGAGTGAGGAATAACCAAGGTATGTTGTGCAAATAGAGATGACTGGGATGAAAGAGTTTTCGTAGCATTATGGGCCTACAAAAATACTACCAAGAAATTGCATAAGTATACTCTATTCCAATTGGTTTATGGTAGGGAATCAATCATCCCAACCGAATTCATCACCCCCACCTTGTATATTGCGTAGGTGACTCACATGACCAATGATTAATCAGTTGTTGAAAGGTTTATGGAAATGATGGAACTCAAGGAAGCCATATTCTTATCATATTTTCATAAAACTATGGATAAGGATAGAATGAAGGCTTGGCATGACATGCACATTAAGAATAAGAATATTGTGCATGACAGTAAACACCAAAATCATCCCAGGAAACTACATATGCATTGACTTGGACCCTTCATAGTTGCGAAAATTTGAGACTCTGGAGTTTTCAAAGTAGCACAACTCAATGGTATTCTCCATCCAGGATGGGTGAATGGTGCACTCTTGAATCCATACATTTCTACTCAATAAGTGAAACTTCGTAACACTCATGATAGCGGGAGTAAGTTTAGTAGGTAGTATTTCCAGTTATTTCACTATTTTCCTTTCCCATCAATAAATTGGTGGTGTGTCTCATTGTCACTCGGCATAGATTTAGTTTTCATTTCCATATTTTCTAGCCTATATATCCCCTTTGTGGTGGGGGAGGTCTACATCAAATCCTTTCGTATTTAGTATATTCCAAGTTTGAAATCCATGCCATGTCGTTGTCACTTTGTTCGTTAAATGTCATTGATACCTTTCTGCTTGTCATCACCAGTCAGATTCATTTAAATCCTTACAACTATCGGTACTTTTCTGGGTGATCATTGGTGTGGTCATTAATTTTCCGTTCACCCCAATGTCCCTTTACTGTGTTTCCTCTTATGATATTAATTACCCAAATTTCTTGTGGACTTTAACAGATACAATGGATATTCCCGACGTTAATGTCGAGTTACCTACATGTTGTATCTCTCAATGCATGCTCGTCACTTCACCTCTTGGTTGTTTCCTATAAAATCGAATTTTCCTGACTCTTGATCAAGTTATTTGCATATCCAAGTCTTGGATCCCCTTGAGCAATATTTGAGCCCCCACTCATGCCTTTATCCACTAGTATTTTTTGTCTACCAATGCCAATATGATAGGATGGTTCACACTTTCGGTCGGGGATCTCTTCCCAAAGATGTTATTCCTGATGATTTCATCGACCCACAGGTTGAATTCATAGGATATATCCATGAAAAATTTGAGCAAACTTAATTTTTGGACATCAATTTCATAGATTTCACACAGTTTTTGTAGATGGCTCTTCATACCTTTATGAATTGTTCAACACTACTGACTAGTGAGATGTTGTGGGAGTGGAAACTGTCATACATCCCCCTATAAAATTCCACATTGATGAATTTATATGACCTGTCGGTGTTTAGCACCACTGTCAATGTTGCACGGTGTACCAAGTTTCTCCTTAGCTACATGCACAATAGTACCTTGTGGCTGGACCAAGCCTACCCCATCCATGTGGAAGATATCCAAAATATTACTAGGTTATCCATGGAGAGGAAGGATAAAAATCACATCTTCCAGGTTTCAAGGAAGCATGGGCTCAAGAAGGGAGAGATCAGTCTCTATGAAAAGTATGGCACCCGACGAGGAGTTCGGGGAGCACATATTGATATCATCAATGATGAGTGGGTTTGATGCACCTGATATCTTATTACAGGAAAGGTCATGAAGAATTACTTTAAGGGTGAGTGCACACTTGATACTATCTCTATGGTTGAGTTCTTCAAAGAAGGTACCCAACTCAACCGGTGCCAGTACCTACTCACCGAAATGATGCAGAACTATGCTAACGCACATGAGAAGTCTACCTACTTTCTCTATGGATACATGTTGGTTTCTTTTGTGATGTGGAAGTGGAAGCCACCAATGGGACATTCTTTGTATGCCACTCCTAACACCCTCCTTGCCAAGTTCTTTGACTCCTGAAATGATCACACTTCCAAGGAAACATACAATGACACTACCTTTCTGTAGTGGTACAACGACCTCATCACAACTACCCAACGACCAAGGATTATGTAGGATTTTCTCCACCAGCATACCCATAAAATTTGATTCATCATGAACTGAGATAATACGTTTGTGAAACCTCTCGGTGTTGCCCCAACACTTTTCCACACCACCCCATTGTCATTCTACCTGGATGAGGCCCTCTTGGACAAGGAAGTCCTGGCTTGGCCGAGAGTCCTCAAAGAAAGGAATCGGTCAGGTTTCTCTTATATGATTTCTACCATTTTTTAACAGTCAGCTCATGTGTAGACCTTTGGTGCTAGGACCATATCAAAAAAGAGAAACCAAACACCTTCAAGCTCAGAGGAAGGGGGCGAAGAAGGTGAATAGGATGCACTACCTAGGGGGAAATTTGGATTCCATTCTCATCCATTATGGATGATGCAACCATTTCTGGTAAGCAATTACATGGATTTTTTACTTATGCTTTTCCTTTAAAGAAGTCATGCACTGAATCTCCATCCAAGTCTACAGTTGACCCCATTATCATTGAGGCCACCCCTCTATCTTCCCTTCCACCTTCGACCTACACCACCACCCCTTTGATCTACACCACTACCCCTCCTATCTGCACCACTACCCCCATTTCCTCCTCAGTCCCTATGATAACCATCATCAATGACCCTCCGATGAAACAAAAATCTACCCTCATCATTGAGGAAATCCCCATCCAACAACATAGTTTTCCAGCCGACATCCCATTCACTACTCCATCATCTTCTACCCACACCAATTTTGACACGGTTTTTCCAGAGTCTAGTGACCCCTCTATTAAGACTGTAGGCAACACTATTCCAATACCGTCCACTTTTCCCTAGGTTTCGCAGATCTAATCCCCCCTGGACACAAAACCATAAATTGTTATCCATTCAAAACTAGATACAAGGTCATAGATGAAAGTTCAGCTGGACTAGTATCCTCAATAAGACCGATTGGATACCCAGGAAGACACCCAATCATCCCATGGAATGAGCTCGATCAAGGAAAATATTGTGCCCATGTTGCAAGACCTACAACAGTGTCGATATATCATGGAGCTATGCCTAGAGAAAACATATATGGTTGCAACGCTTCCACTAGAGGTCCAAGACTATCATGTGGATAGCTTCAAATCTCCCTCAGCTAGTCCAAATGGCACTAGCACCCCCAACATGTCATAAAATTCTATTTCCATCATATAGCCACTTGCTTCAAGGTTATCATTGGATCCCTCTCTTACCAGTGAAGATCTTTCAACTTAGGCTACCCCACAAATTTTTCATATTATCTGGGCCTCCACTGATCAACTGTAGTAGAGGATCACTATAGTTGAGAAAACCAGTGAAGAGCTCACACAACAAACACAAAAATTGTGATAGGTTGCAACTGTAGCTGCTTAAGCCATGAAATATGAGGATGGATTATGTGTGCAGGATGAATCCACAGGTGTGGTTGTGTCAGATAAATTAATTCAAGTTTGGACCAAATTTAGATAAGCAGTTCTCCAGTTGCTAGAAGACACTACCCTGGTTGCACCTGCAGAATGGATCGTGCTTTTCGCAGATGCATGGATGCAACTTGAAAGAAAGGTAGACAATCTCCATCACTATCTGAAGACTATTCGACTCTAGGATAAAGAGCATCCCAAGGCTCTGCGTGAGAACATCACCTAGGTCATTGTTGAAGGTGATACAATATGCTCATCCATCCATTCTCAGGTCGGTGAATGTCAGGATCTGTTTAATATGGTCAATGAATGATTTGGGTCATTAGAGAGCTGCAACAAGCCAATTGACGAGTTGTGGGCACAACTTAACTAGTTGAATGCAGAAGCACATGCTATCAAAAATCCTACCAAGCAGCAAGCCAAGTTTGTAGAGATCCAAGAAGTGGACGAAAATATGGATGCGCTACATGAGGCTACTCAAGCCACAAAGAAAGAAATCAGGGACTTCCACCCTATGGTCCAATCTACGTATGACCAACTGCAACATCTCGACTCAAATACTGAATCTGAATGGAATTCCCTGCTAGCCACCAAGTCCGAAGAGTCGACAATTGTTGTGGGCCAAGAATTTGTTGCAGGTGCATGCATTTTCATTGGGAAATGGAAGGAACAAGTGGACCAGTACGACTAGTTTCTCCAATGAGCACTGTAAATCATCCCTGAGTTGGGACCTCCATTTGAGGGAGACCAAAGTAAAGAAGCATAAGTTTGACTTAGGATGAGTTAAAGGTTGTGGTCGGGGCCTGTTGGGCCCTTTATTTTTTAGGGATGCCCATTTTTATGGAAAGTGCAGCATGCTAATAAAAGAGTTGAAGTGGCATAAAGAATTTAGATGAGAGGAAAGCTAACTAAAAATGGTGCCAACAACGAAAAACATTCATGCATGAGATCAATGAGCAGTGGAAAAGAAAAATAACTTTGGGTGCATGCAAGGAGAAATTTGGAAAGACAGCGGAATCAAGAATCGACACCCGAAAGACAGTGGAATCAAGAATCAACGTTGGAAATCTAGTGGAATAAACAAGCCAAGAAGTGGCCAAGGGAAAAATATAAATCTGGAGTTATGTAATGGGAAAAGGATTACTCTTATGATTTTTACCATTGTTACCAGTATTATGATTGTTATTGAGTCTATCTAGCAAGGCTATTGTAAAGGGTTTTTGAATGGCACTGTGTTTTCACATAAGTTTAAGAGTCTATAAAGAGTATCTAGGGATATACTTTTCTATGTAAGCTATTGTATGAGAATCATATTTTTTGTAAAACAATGTTGAGATGGTGATAATTTAAAAGAAGATTATTCAAACTCTAAAATTTTGTTATAATGTGCATGAATTCATAATTTCTCTATTGTGTGATTTCTTTTGTTATGTATACTTAGCATTTAATCATTTTTTATGCATGTCTTGTTGTTTATTGATGTATGGAATTGTATATGGTTATGTTGAACCCAATCACCACAACAAAACATGCCATTAGCACCTACAATAGCATTGGAATGTAGTGTATTTGAGTGTATGAATTGGGCTCAATGGTCAGTGCAAAACCCAGCACCAAATGGTGTGTTCAGTTGGGCACGAGGATTAGCATCAGGTTTAGCGCTTATTTTTTGTCCTAGTTTAGCGCCTAAAATAGTGCATGTTTAGCGCCTAATATTATGCCTATCTTTTTCTCCTAAAATAGCTCCTAAAATAACACCTAAATTGGTAGTTTTGCTCCCAATGATGCTTCTGGTCTAGCGTCGATAATATCTTTTGGTTTGGCTTCCAAATGTACACCAATATTTTCTTCCATTATTGTGTATTTTTTTGTTTCTAAAATGGCTTCCATGATTGAGTCTTTTGTTTCTTCTAAAATTGCTTCCATTTTTACTTCTTTGTTTGCTACTTGAATTGCTTATTTTTTTGCTTCCTAGGTAGTGCCAAGGTTTGCTTCCAAGATTTATTTTGGTTTGGATTCCATTGTTGCTTCCTTTTTTGCTTCCAAAAATGCTTCTTTTGTTGCTTTCGAAGTACCACCAGGTTTTTCTCCTTAATTGGCACTGAACTTTGCTTCCAGAATTGATTCCTTGTTAGCTCCACGGTTTGCTTCCTTTTAGTTCCAAGGCTTCCTTTTTAACACTTGCTTTTTCTTCTTTTTTAGGTCTAGGGTTTGCTTCCTTTTAGTGTTGGGATTTGCTTCTTAATTAGCATCCATTTTTTCTTCTTTTTAAGCAACCAAATTAGCTTCCTGCTTAGATCCAGAAATAGCTCCAAGTATGGATTCCAATTTAATGTCAAGTTTTATTTCCATTTTAGAGACACATTTTTCTTCCTTAATTGGCACTGAACTTTGCTTCCAGAATTGATTCCTTGTTAGCTCCACGGTTTGCTTCCTTTTAGTTCCAAGGCTTCCTTTTTAACACTTGCTTTTTCTTCTTTTTTAGGTCTAGGGTTTGCTTCCTTTTAGTGTTGGGATTTGCTTCTTAATTAGCATCCATTTTTTCTTCTTTTTAAGCAACCAAATTAGCTTCCTGCTTAGATCCAGAAATAGCTCCAAGTATGGATTCCAATTTAATGTCAAGTTTTATTTCCATTTTAGAGACACATTTTTCTTCCATTTTAACAACTCATGTTGCTTCCTTTATAGCTTCCATTTATTAATTTAATATTTTTTATTTCAATTTAATTAGTTAAACATATCATGCCTCTTAAAAAACTTATATTATTATAGAATAAGTCATATTGCATTTGAAGTATTTTATACAATAGATTTTATAAAGAAATTTTAGGGAAATGGGCATCTATTCAAACTAACAACATCATTATACTTATTAAATATCCATATAAATAAAATCTGCAACATACAGTACATATAAAATAACAAGATAATGATTATAACATGGTCATCGTCTATAATTAAAACAAGTGAGTCAAATATACCAATATTATATAAGTATCATGTCAAACAACTTATATCTTAAAAAAAAACAGATATCGCATTTCAAATTTATGTCATATCATTCATGAAGAAATTTAATTGAATTTGACAACATCCATCCTAAGTATTAAAGTAAAATCATCATCATCATCATCACACACACACACACACACACATATATATATATTCAATACTAATAAGATCGTCATCATATATAACTAAAACAAGTGAAAGTCAAATATGCCAGTAGATCAATAATATGTCAAAATGATACAACTCAATATGATACATGTCCAAATGATATAAGTCAAAATGATGCATGTCAAAATGATACAACTCAATAATATGGTACTACAGGTGAAAATGATACATATGATAGTAAACATGAAAAGAGGCATCATAACAATATATCAGCAATGATCAATGATGGATTCTATATGATCAATGTCACTGGCTACTACCAACAACTAGCTCATCATCATCACCAATGTGATCATCATCATCCTCCACCTCGGTGTCTTTTACATCAGCCTCATCATCATCATCTTTGATGTCTGTATCAAACCCATTATAATCTGGATCTATCTCATGAGGATCAATTGGATCTTTTGGAAGACTCGTGTTCTGCAAAAAAAACATTCAAAATGAAAATTTATTATTTAATTCATGCAATAATTAATTTTTGTGTTATATTTTTAATATTACAACATATGAAATGAAACCATAATCATATTACATCATATCAAAGTGAACATACCATAATAAAATTTCAAATAAGTTACAGATAAGATGTCATTCCAATGATGTAAAACATGCAACAATGCCAATAAACATTAGTAAAGATCATAAAAAAAATTGTTATACATTTTAACTATCAACTGTAAATTCTATTACATAATTGTAAGTGCCAACCATCTCCATTTTGTACTATATGTGATTAAGTTTGCCTCAAAGATCCTTTGAGATTTAACTGGTCTATATATATTCTTCTCTTATATTTCACAAATGAAAATTTTTCTAGAACATTTTGGCACTGCAATATGCTTCAAAGGTCCTTTGAGAATTAAATATTCTATAGGTAATTATGAATATGCTCTCAATACTTATTCAACTAAACCACATCGAGATGTCGATCCTTCCAAAGAAATCATTTGCATGTTTATGAAACTATGCATCTGGAGTGGATGTACAAAGTGGTCACCTAGTCCATGCTTAAAAAAGCTCGCCGCATCTCACAAAACTCAAAAATGCTTCTCTGTTAGATTGGTATGCCCCGAGGAGGTACTAGACCTAGAATATTCAAGACATCATTGTCATGGCACATAACATCCCTAGAATATTCAAGACATCAAGCCCTAAAGGGATGAAAATTATGAAATAAATGTAATAAAAGGTGTCAAGGTTTATTCCAAGGGAGAAACATGACAATTAAACCCTAGACATCAAACTAACAAGGCTGAAAATTGAGGGTAAGTCTTGTGTTGCCATGCCTTGCCTTAACATGCCTTGCCTTAACGTGCCTTTCCTTGATATGCCATGTATTGCATTTCCTTCCCATTCCTTACCTTGGATTTCCTTTCCATGCCATGCCATGTCATGCCTTTCCATTCCATTCCTTGCCTTCCCTTGCCATGCCATGCCTTGCATTGTCTTTCCTTGCCTTGACATTGATTTCCTTGCCTTTCCATACCATGCCATGTCATGCCTTAAAATTCCATGTGTTTCCTTGCATTCCTTGACTTTTCATTTCATGCCTTTCCTTTTCATGCCTTTCCTTTCCTTTCCTTTCCATACCATGCATTTCATTGCCTTGCCATGCCATGTCATGCCTTTCCTTTCCATGAATTTCATTGCCATGCCTTGCCTTGCCATGCCATGCCATGCCATGCCATGTCATGCCTTGCCTTGCCTTGCCTTGCCTTGGATTTCCATGCCATGCCATTTCATTCCTTTCCATTCCATACCTTGCCTTTCCTTGCCTTACCATGCCATGCCATGCCTTGCCTTTGCATGCCTTGCCATGCCATGCTTTGCATTTCCTTTCCTTGACATGCCATGTATTGTCTTTCCTTGACATGTCGTGCCTTACCTTTCCATGCATTGCCTTGTCATTCCTTGCCTTTCCATGCCATGCCTTTCCTTTTGATGCCTTGCCATGACATGCCATGCCTTACCTTCCCTTGCCATGTCATGCATTGCCTTTCCTCTCCATGCCATTCCATGTCATGCATTACCTTTGCATGCCTTGGAATGGTATGGTATGGTATGGTATTCCTTTCCTGTCGATGCCATGGTATGGTATCCTTGGCATGCCATGTTATGGTATGGTATGGTATGGTATGCCTTTCCTTTCCATGCTATGGTATGGTATGTTATTCCTTTCCTTTCCATGCTATGGTATGGTATGGTATGGTATGTCTTTCCTTTCCATTCTATGGTATGGTATGCTATGGTATGGTATGCATTTCCATGCCATGCCTTTTCATACCACGCGTTGCAATGCCATGCCTTGCATTAACTTTTCATGCCTTGCATTTCCATACCATGTCTTCCGATGCCTTGCCTTTCCATGCCATACCATGCCTTTCCATACCATGCATTTCCTTTCCATGCCATGCTTTTCCATATCATGCCTTGTCATGTCATGCCTTTCCCTATCCTACCATGCCATGCCTTGCCTTGCCATGGCATGTCATGCTTTTCCATGCCATGCCTTGCATTTCCTTGCATTTCCATGCCATGCCATGGTATGGTATGCCTTTCCTTGCCTTGGTATGGTATGGTATGGTATGGTATTCCTTGCCTTGGTATGGCATGGTATGCTATGGTATCCTTGGCATGGTATGGTATGGTATGGTATGGTATGCATTTCCATGCCATGGTATGGTATGGTATGGTATGGTATGCCTTTCCTTTCCATTATATGGTATGGTATGGTATGGTATGGTATGGTATGCCTTTACTTTCCATTATATGGTATGGTATGCCTTTCCATGCCATTAATTTCCATACCATGCCTTGCAATTCCGTTCCTTGCCTAAATGAACAAGTTTAATACGTAAATGAACAATTTTAATACCTAAATGAACAAGTTTAATACACAAATGAACATGTTTAATACGTAAATATTGATTGTACTGAATGAAAAATTTTAATACATAAAAATTACAATCAAAGGATTCATTAAGCATGTAATTCTACAACTTGTTATCCCATATATCTTAGATAAAAATACTTGCATGAGAATTTCAATGTCATAACATAAGATCTCGTTATTCATATATCTAAGGTGTCTTCTTAGTTGTCAAACATGTATTATCATAATTAATAGGATTTACCCATGCATATACATATACCTATACCTAGAGCTAGAGCTAAAACTTGCCTTGCCTTGAAATGTCATGCCATTCTTAGCCTTATCATGTCTTGCCTTTGATTTCCTTGCATTGCCTTGCTTTTCGTTTCCTTGCCTTTCCTTGCATTTCCTTGCCTTTCCTTGCATTTCCATATCAACATGTCCTTGAATGGCTTGAGGAGGCGAGTTGCAACTCGTGATAAAACTCAAACTGGGATCGGATGGGAAAGTTGTCGGTTGCACTAGATCTAGAGCACTGGGTTTCAGCTAGTGGGGCCCCTACGCTATCATTTTTTCGACTGAAAAAACATTTGTTGAAGTATCTTTAGCACTAGTGATTTTCTCAATGAGGCATAGTGCAAGTTTTGAAGAGGAGTTTGATTTCAAGAACATTATGTCTGGCGTTTTTGGGTAGTGTAGTCGTGTGGGCCTTGGCCAAACAGACTTGCAGGAGCTTACGGAACTACGTTATGCTGCTTGGTTTGGATTTTATTTCCCGAAACCAAATTGGACACATATCCCTAAATGGATCAAGGAGGTGAGTTGCAACTCGCAATAAAACTCAAATCAAGACTTGGATGAATGAATGGTCAGTTTCATTGGATCCAAAGCACCAGGTTTCAGCTAGTGGGGCCCCTCTGTCATCATTCCATCCAACGAAAAATTGTTTGTTGGAGTATCTTCGGCACTAGGGTTTTTCTCAATGAGGCATAGTGCAATTTCTAAAGAGGAGATCGATTTTCAAGAGCACTGTGTCAGAAATTTTTGGGTAGTGTA
>JASDQU011025957.1:11942-32184 GCA_032191745.1 Picea mariana
CTAGGGTTTTGCCCAATGAGACATAGTGCAATTTCTGAAGAGGAGGTCAATTTTCAAGAACACTATGTCAGGCGTTTTTGGGTAGTGTAGTCACATGGGCCTTGGAAAAAAAGACTTGCGGGGGATTATGGAACTCTGTTATGCTTCTCAATTTGGATTTTATGCCCCCGGACCAAATTGGCCACACATCATTGAATGGCTTGAGGAGGTGAGTTAAAACCAACGATAAAACTCAAACCGAGACTCAGATGGACAAACCATCAGTTGCATTGGATCCAGAGCATCAATTTTCATCTATAGAGGCCCCTCTACTATCATTCCATCTACTGTAAAACCATTTGTTGGAGTTACTCAAGAAATAGGGTTTTTCTCAATGAGGCATAATGTCATTTCTAAAGAGGAGGTCGATTTTCAAGAATACTATGTTGAGAATTTGTGGGTAGTGTAGTCACGTGGGACTTTTCCAAACATACTTGTGGGAGCTTACAGAAATCGGTTATGTTACTCGGTTTGGATTTTATTCCCTCGGACCAAAATTGGCCACTTGTCCATGAATGGATTGAGGAAGTCAGTTTAAACTCACGATAAAACTCAAAGAAGAGAGATCATAAGGCACAACAATGTTTTTATTCATTTCCTTGTTCTTTTTATGGATTAAACAATCACTATATGGTTGATTTTTAGAGGAAGAAGTACACCACCAAAGATTGTGAGATTCGACTACATAACCAAGTTGTAGATTCATGTATCATGTGGCTACAAACTAATGCTACCTATGGATACAGAACCACCCAAGTTCTAGGGTCTAAAAAAAAGAATGTAGATAATAGAAGTAAAACCATATGGTTGTAATAAGTATCACTCTATCTCATTAATTGAACTCTCTCTATGAGAAAAATAATGGATTTAATATAAATAYAATGAGCTTGYTTTTTTGGATTAGGGAAACATCAACAAAGTTACACATKCYACAAATCACTCCATAAAGMAAGGGAAAGAAATTCATGCAAAKATAAGTAAGCTTAACTTGTTGCATGTGCATGAAATCATTGAAGTAAGCTACAAGAAGTGTGTGTAAAAATCAATTGTGCATGCACCATATGCACCAACACCCCCCCCATAAATGAAACTTAGGTGGGCTTGTGGTGGTGATGCAGAGATAAAGAGATGGGTTGCAACAAATATGAATCCATTTTATATACCCATGTACAAAATGATCCCCTCAAGAAGTGAGGATGGGGGAAACCCAGTGGTAACCCCCTGCCCCCAAGAGAATATAAAGAGAAGACTAAGCATCCCACTCTAAAGAAGAAGCCGCCTGCACCCCCAATAAATCTTGGAGATGAATAAATTTTATCTATGTGAAAGGTTTGGTGAAAATGTTGACAATTTATCCCATAGCTGGAAAATATCTCAGATCAATGACTTGTCTATGAATAAGATTCCAAATCAAGTGTGTATGATCAATGTGCTTGGTTCATTGTCGATGAACTAGATCACGTGAGATTTGAATGGTACTCTGATTATCACATAAAATGACAAATGGACAATGTTATTGGATACTAAATTTAGTAAGAATATTTTGAAACTAAATGGTCTCAATGGACGCATTAATAGCTCCATGCTACTTCTATTGTATATCAAGAAATAGTTGATTGTTTCTTTCTTGACCAATGAATGGGACCAGAACCAAGAGAGAAGAGGTATTCTAAATTGGATTTGTGATCTATAGAATCACATACCTAATTATAATATTTATACCCTATTAAATCAAGGTCTTCACATGCTACATAATGAATTCCAAACATGTGTGTTCCCTGGATGTAATGAAGACTCCACTTAGTTTCCTTCGAGTGAAACCCGTGGGGTTTCTACATAAATTGGGAAAGAATACCCATGGAATATGAAATGTCTAATGTGATGTGCATAATATATATGAGGCTCCCAACTAACTATTCATATAAGGTGTTGTTAACCAATGGTGAAGAGTATTCAGCCTCAATTTTGATGCCACAAAGGAAAGGAATTGCAACATGCTTGCAATTAGCCATATCAAATTGTGAGAGTAGATCAAGAGAATACCTACATTGTGCCATGGTGATTCTAGAATCACATTGTGTGATCTCAATCATGAGAAAATAATCTAGTAGCCCCAAGTCACTCATTAGGAAATTGACATGCAAATTAATTTTCATAGCAGTAATGGATGCCAAGGAATTGCATGTGATCAAAATTCCATATGCATATAATATTGTGAACATGAGAGAATCATCCTATCTTATAATGTATACATTGGGATTAAAATGGCATTAATAGAATGAATGAATCCAACTTGGCATACCAATCCCAAGGGGTCTATTTGAGGCCATAAATGGATTTTCAAAGTTTGTGTACCATGGAAGAATCAAGTGAAAACCCCTATGGCTACTCCGCGTATATCTCCTCTTCAATATACCTGTGAAGAAAGGAACTCTTCATGTCCATCTGATTAAATTCCTATTGATGAGTTGCAACAATGGCTAAGATGAGATGGATAGAGTCAATCTTGGCAACAAGTGAAAATGTGTCATTATAGTAAATGTTGGAAACTTGTGAGAACCCCTTTGCTACTAGTCTAAATTTAAACTTGTTTACCAACCCATTTATAATGATTTTATCTAATATATCCACTTACACAAAATAAGTTTTCTTCCTTTGGGAAGGGTGTTGGACAGTTGGTTGTCATTGATGTCAATGAATATTAGATTGATGTCAATTAATGTGATGGGTATATTTGGAGAAGTCTCCAAAGTGGTCCCCTTATGGCATATCTCTAAGCATGGCCCTCACTGGAAGACGCTTTGAATAAGTCTACAAGAAACCCTTAAGCATGGTTAAGGATCCCATAGTTGAATGAGGATTTAGGTCATGAAGGATGGAGTAAATGAAGGTAACTCTGTCATATATGGACAATAGTCATTGTACCATTTTTGATGATATGTGGAACACCACGTAGTTCCTCACGGTTAGGGAGATAAGGCCTTGTAAAGTTGGAAGCCCCGAAGAGTGGAAAAGAAGCCCCTAGTTTGTTATAAGTCTTGGTCAAAGAGGTAAAGTTGTTGTAACAAGAAAACCCTAGAAGCCCTAATTTAAGGAGAGGAGTTACCTAGCACAAGTATATAAACACCTCAAGGAGTCATTCACAAGTACATTCACACACTCATTCATTGATTATCGATCTTGTGACCTAGTGATATTTTGCTAAGGTTGTGATGACATTTTTCTAAGGTAGAAAAGGAAGGTCAAAGGAGAAAGTCTTGGGGTTGTAGAAAATCCTAGTTTCTGAGGTATCTGTGGGTTGCATGTCAAAAGGGCATGGATGTACGTGGGCTATAGTGAAGGAAAGCATATATATCTATGGGTTGTATAAGATAATGCCGTGCATCTATGAAAATCTAATGACGGATTGAATAGATGTTGGTACCAGGTCCCTAGAGTCTGAAAGAAAGTTCTCAGATCATCATTCTATAGGTTCAAGTCAACTACAGAAGTTCTGGTATGGTTATTAGTTTGTTTTGATTCTTAGATTTTCTTATGATGTTGTGAATGCTTGAGGCATTCTTGGTGTGATGGTTGTGGTACTTGGACATGGTATATGTTGGATGGTTGGATGAGTGAGAAACACTCTTATGTATGGTACAGTACTAATATGGTTCCTATAATTTACATATTTGAGCTACTTGTACTTGATTGAGGGATATCTATGTTGTATGGTGATGTATGCATGAGGAGAATGCATAGGTTGTTAGAGATGCTTCATTGATGAAATGGTTCATATCTACATGTTGGCACAGGGGTAGACCTGAGGTTCACTCCAAGAGTGCACCAACAAGCCCTAGCTACTGGCCCTTTCGGTAGCACCTGCGAAGCAGATGCAGTCTCACCCGAAGCATCTAAGAGGGGGGGTTGCAGGACATGAATGTTTACAACCAGAGGAATATCAAGTGGATCTATCACAACAACAATACAACATTCATATATCACTTATCAGATAGGTCTATCCTGCATAGCTATAGATCTGACCTAACATAAGATTGCAAATAACAATATAATAATGACAGATATCCAGGCATCAATGACACATATGACACAAAATATACGTGGTTCACCCTCTCTCTAGGGCTACGTCCACAAAACTGTGCTTATGATTTATTAAGGTAAAGCATATAGTTCTTATCTGTGCTCTCAACTAGAAGATATTATGTCTTCTCTCTCTTTCTCTCCCCTTCCTGTGCACCCAGCTATAAGACTTGACCTTCGCACACAGCTGAAGATATCACAATACAATGCTCTCCCTCCACAACAGAGTTATAACAACAATATCATACCAATACTCAATGACCAACAATAACAACCCCACCCAGGTCCTCTTGGCCTTTATTTATACATTACAATCCCTCACCGATAGCCTTAGGTTGAAACCTACATGCCAAAACCCTAGATACCAAAACCCTAGGTGTCTAAAACCCTAGGTCAACTTGACCCGTTTTTTTCGGGCTTCGCCAGCCTATCTTTCCTTCTTCATCGTGCGGTGCTCCAAAGCATCCAATGATGGATTTCTCTACTTGCTAATTTGTCCATGATCCTTCTTCCTTGTTGATCTATCATCCCTAATCTCCTCATCCAACGGCTTGTTTTTCTGCACTTCTCTTGTTCTTTCCTTCTCTTTTGCTCACTTTGACTCAGTGACAGTTACTGTGTCTCCCACGAAGCTCGCTTTTTTCCTTTCCTTCCTTGTTCTTCTCTTCCTTCCATAACCAAGGGCCAACAGGCCCCCAACACTCACCTGTGACTCGTCCTGAGGCACTTCATATCTGATCCTCTTGTTTTACTTTGACTTTGGACTACGCAGTGCAACCCTTGCTTTCTACTTTATGCCTCCTTTCCATCCTTGTGCAGACTATCTTTTCTGTGTCTGGTGCCCAGTTTCAACTGCGCCTGGTACCTGGAACCTTTTCCTCATGCTTTTATTGAGAGTTGTGAGGCAGCTAGTTATCGTAGTACAACTTCAGCCGACTCCCATTCACCAATCCTTCCTTCTAGTCT
The DNA here is from genome assembly GCA_032191745.1 of Picea mariana. Taxonomy (NCBI): domain Eukaryota; kingdom Viridiplantae; phylum Streptophyta; class Pinopsida; order Pinales; family Pinaceae; genus Picea; species Picea mariana. The sequence continues at coordinate 17,028 of JASDQU011025957.1, forward strand.
CCCTTCAATGTCTTCAGTTGCGCAACTCCTCCTTCTGTAACATAGGCAATCTCATATGGTCTGAGCCAATGCATTCTAGACTTCCCAGGGTGTTTGATAAACTTATTGTCATACACCAGTACTAAATCACCTTTCTTGAATGTCTTCTTCTTGATGTGCCTATCATGATAGGCCTTTTCTTGTTCCTTTTGAACTTGTTGATAAAATCCTACAATGAATATTTCTTCTTCCAGTTCAACCAACTGTGAAAGCCTCTCGTGAACAACATCGGTATCATCCATGTATGTAAATGCAACAATTCTTAGTCTTGGTACTAAGTATTCCATCGGGACAACAACTTCAAGACCATAAAACAACTTGAAGGGGGTATGCATTGTTAATTTCTTGCAAGTGGTTCTATAAGCCCAGAGTACTGTTGGTACCCTTAAATCCCAGTCATCCCTATTCACGCTGCAAATATTTTTCAATGTTGTTTCCAAGATCTTGTTGAATGCTTCAACTGTTCCATTTTCTTTTGGATGGTAAGGTGTACTCTTCTGATGGTGGAATGCAAATTATTCAGTTAAGGCTTCAACTATCTTATTGATGAAGTGTGTACCTTGATCACTCATAAGGATCTTAGGGCATCCAAACTTGGTTATTATGTCATCAAATATAAAATGCACAACTGTAGTTGCACTACAGTCCTTGATTGTTCTGGCTTCGGCCCATCGGGTTAAGTATTTTGTCATAGTAATAATGTACCTTACTTTTGTGCACTTTGTTGGTGGGTTTATAGGTCCCATGAATTCAATGGCCCACTTTTCAAATGCATGTAGGGTCATCTGCGGTGCTAATGACATTTCATATCTTCGGGATGGTTTTCCAATTCTCTGGCATACATCACATGCTCTGGCATACTCTTTAGCATCTCTGTGTAACGTAGGCCACCAAAGGCCACCTCGTAGAACCTTCTGCGCAGTTGATTTCCATGTGTAATGTCCTCCTGCGATGCCTTCATGAGCTTTGGCGAGGATCAATGGTCACTCTATCTCCATAACACACCTCCTTAATATTTCATCCGGTCTCATTTTGTACAGCTGTCCAGCTATAAGTGAAAAGTCTGCAGCACACACCACTAGTTGTGTCTTCTGAGAAATTGTATACTCACTTGGAGTCATTCTTGTTGACAGGAACTGGACTATGTTTGTGAAGTGGTCATCAATCTTTCTAATGGTGACCAGTCGTGCATCCGGTAATGTATCCTCCAAACTGGTAGGTTCTTCACCATGTTCCAACCTTGATAAGTGGTCTAGGACCTTGTTCATTCTTCCTGACTTAACTATGATCTCAAAATCATATTATTGAAACAACATAAGCCATATGAATATTCGCCCCCCCAACCCTGGCTTTTTGACTAGGTACTTCAGCGCGGAGTGATCAATAAACATTTTTAAGTGTCCTCCCAACAAGTAGTGGCGAAATTTTTGCAGTGCATACACCATGGCTAGTCCCTCTCTCTCTCTGTAGTGGTGTAATAAACTTCAGCTATGGATATCTTCCTGCTGGAAAATTCTAATGGATGATCAATATCCCCTTCTCTAGGTTGTGCCAGTACTTCTCCTAATGCAAGAGAATATGCATCGACATGCACATGGAATTCTTTGCTCCAATCTGGAAAAACCAGAATGGGCGTTGTGACCATCTTATGTTTTAGTGTGTCAAATCTCTGCTGACATTCATCTATCCACTCATACTAGCAGTCCTTCTTCAGCAGGTTCTCCATTGGTGTTGTAATTTGGGCATATCCTTTGATAAATTTACTATAATATCAAGTATGGCCTAGTGCAGTGCACAGTTGTTTGACTGAAGTAGGAGGTGGAAAATCAACTATAATTGAAATTTTAGATGGGTCAACCAGCAATCCCTGCTTGCATACAATATGACCTAATAACACTCCAAATGGTGAGAAGAAGATGCATTTATTCAAATTCAAAGAAATTTGACACTACCTGCATTTGTCCAACATTAGCCTTAGACATTTAATATGATTTTTCAACAAACTAAAAACAGACCAGTCATCAAAGTATGATTCTAAATATTTATGCAAAAATTCTTTGAACGCTTCGACCACCACCCTGGAAAAGATGGTTGGGGAATTCTTCAATCCAAATGGCATTACTTTATATTGGTAGGATCCCCACTCTATGGCAAACATATTCTTATGACGGTCCTCTTTGGCAATGTGGATCTGATATTATCCCGAAAAGTTGTCTGTAAAAGAATAAACTTCCTGGCCTCCCACATTATCCAACACTTCGTCTGTGAATGGTGTAGGGAAAGGGTCATGAAGGCAAACATCATTCAACTTTCTAAGGTCCACACGGATCCTAATTTCTTCTGTCTTCTTGTCTTGTACCACCATAGGGCTGATCCACTCTGACTCTTCGACAGGTTCAATAATCCCTACTTCCAGCATTCTGTCAAGCTCGATCTTCACTTTTTCTTTGTATTTCGGGTTCAGTCTGTAAGGTCTTTGCTTGACTAGCTTCACATCTGGTTTCAAAGGTATTTTCATCTCACCCATAGGCCCTTTGATTCCCTTCATATCAATGAACTTGGTCGGGAACAAGTCCTGATATTCGTGCAATAACTTTGTAATCTTGTCAATGGTAGCAGCATCCCAATAATCTCTGACATTGGCAAGCTTCGGTGTCTCCTCTGTCCCAATATTTAATTTCTTTATTTTGATCAGTTGTCCTATGAATGGCAGCTCAACTTCTGGTCCTTCCACATTTCTATGGGCTTCTGTCTCAGCGATGTTTACCTTCCTCGGATCATCATCTTCATTGGCATTAATGTTGTAACATCCTTGCAATATTTGGAATGGCACGGTTCATTCATCTTCTTCTTGATCCAAAGGGAGGCCAGATGCCTCCTTAAATACTTTCTGTCTCACAATCTATAATGCTTGGTCTACTGAAGGAAATTCACTTTCAAACAAAAAGGTGGTTACAAAATTTTGGATCATACCTTCCCAATCTGAAATGACGAGGCACAACTCCACTTGAAGGTACCAGTTGATAGGGGTCATGTCTAGAATGTTAATGAATCTTTTCACCCATTGTTCTCGAGGAATGTCACTCCAGGCCTCTTCGTAGCTTCACACATGGTCCTTTGGGCAACTTCGACCTGTGTACCTCACTTCGCAGCTTCCTACTTGTGCTGAGAACCGTGTTGTCATCAAAGTTTGACATTGTGTCCAGTCTATGATGTTTCCTTTGTGCATCCCCCACCATCTTGCTAGTGTAGCTTTCATGGCCTCATCCATTTCCAACAGCCTCTATTGTGTTGGTACACTTGTCTCAAACTCTGATAAGAAGTTTTCTAAAGAGTTCATCCCATCAAATGTGGGTAAGTTACTCACTGTTGTGCCGATCCAGTGAACCTCTCTAGTTAGTCTAGCACATCTTCTGGTAGAGAATTCATACATCGGGTCCTGCTAGTTCTCCAGCGCTTATTCTGAGTCTGATGAACATGTGTTGTTGCTTTTCTAGCTCAGATTCCCATTGGCTGTAGGATTGATATAATCCTGCTGGCTGGCTGTTAGTTTGTAGATGATTTCTAGTTCGTACATGTGGTCTTCTTCTCTAACAGGCCCTGTGTATAAAGGAACCTCATATGGATCTAAAGGTGCAATGACCCTAAGGCCATCTCTTTCAAATGTCATACGCCTCTTCTTTAGATCAACAACAGTAGAATTTTCAAAGGCCCAATCAATTCCTAATAATGCAGGATAAGGGAAATTGTCATCAACAATTTCAATTACTTCAAAATATTTAAAGGTTGTAACTCCATCGATGTCCACAGGGACATGCTCCAATCATCCAAATTGGCTGATAGCTTGTTGATTAGTCATTCTAATCCTAGTAGGGGAATAGATCAACTTCGTTTTACCCATCAGTGCACAGGTTTTCTTCTTCATGACATTGACCTCCGACCCTAAGTCGAGGACCACATAGTCTATATCATATTCGCCTATTTGAGCATTCAGGTGTAATTCTTTATTTGTCCTTCTCCTTTTCCCAATTTTGTGCACTTCCCTATTCAGTAAGGAGTCTATCTTTCCTAGCTCGTACTGCTTGATTAAATCTTATAATTCTTGTACAACACTTTTATATTGAATCAACTTAACACAAGTGCACAAAAATTCCATGATTTTTCTTACCTCTTTTCTTTCTGTTGGTGACGCAGANNNTCTTTGATGAAGACCCTTGATCTCCTTTGAACTCTTTTCTTGCCTCCTCAAATATCTGTCTTTCTTTATTAGCATCGAATGTTGGGGGCTTCTCTGTAGCTTTCCTGACTCTATGGTCATCTGCAGTCTTTCCTTGGGCTGATCTGTCGTCTCTTGTAGCAATACCTCCTCGAGTGATAACAACGACTCTAGGGTCTGCTCCACGAGGTTCAGCATATATCAGTTGCACTTGTGGTTTTTTCTGAGGTCCTCGTCTTTCTTGAAGCTTAACTAGCAGCAAAGGGAAGTCCTCAATGACATGCTCAAAGGAATTGCAATAACTACAAGTTGTGCAAGGGTTATGGCAGTCCCTCGATAAATGTCCTAGTTGTGCGTAGTTGTAATAGATTATTTGTCCTCAACCTCGACCCATACCTCCTCCTCCTCCTCCTCTGTATCCACCGCGAGAATTGAAACTTCCTCTTCTTGGAGAGTTATATTGTGCATTGTTTCCTTCTTGGTGTACTTCACCTTGGATCTTGTATATGTCTCTTGATCTTTCATGCATCAAGTCAAAATCCCTACAATCTCTATCATCATTCCCTACGGACTTACAGAATGTGCAGTACAAGTTTGTGGGTGTCTGAACATACTTCTGCATATAATAGCACTCACCAAGGCAATGTCAGTTTTTTCATACTTCGCACCAGGGGATCATAATGTGCAGTACAAGTTAACTTGCTTCAAGGGGATCAGTGCTCCTGAGGCCAAATATTCATGAAACAGGGGACAGTGTTCTTTATCATGACCTTCAGATATGCATCTTACACACCAGATATATTCTCTTTTATCCTTCCCCTTGTCCTTCTTCATATCCTTAACCTACAGAGACAAACTAGTCAGTTGGCTCAAGATTTGGCTCATGCTTGAGCTAGATTCTCCCATAGGTGTTGATTCAAGATTCATGGTTATCTCCAAAGCTTTTTCCTGTGATGCAATCTTCTACTGCATCAGGGGAACTCTGATGTTTGGTAAAAGAGCAGCGATGAACCATTCTTTGTTCTACTCATTTGGGATCTTAAAAGTCAATCGGCCTGTTAAGGTCTTGAATCTCTGATCGAACTCCCAAACAGGTTCAGCTACCTTCTATTTGATTTCCTTCAGCTCAGTAATACACTATGACTCTGAATTAGGTTTTTCAAACTCCGCAACCAATGCATTCTTGATCTCATTTAGTGGCTTAGGATGCGAAAGTCTTTGGACAAGATTCATGTACCATCTCAACACGTGATCTCTCAACATAGTGCTAAACTGGTTTCTTTTAACATCTTCATCGGTAATATTTTTAATGTTCCATACAACCTCGCACAGGAATCAGTGTTGATCAAGATCTTCAGATCCCTCTCCTTTAAAGATAGGGAGCCTCATCTCATCTGCCATAGAGATTCCTAGGTTTCATGTTTGAGTAGATGTTGAACGACTAGTAATAGTAGTCTGCGGACTCTGGTGATTCAAAATATTCTGATTACTTAGCATTTCTGAAATAAAAAACGGATTGATATTACTTACTTCAGTGGTATGCACAGTTCTTGATGTTTCTGGCTCGTCCTAGAAAAGTTCTTCAGCTTCCTCTTCCTCTACTCTGGTGGGTTTTGAATGTTCTTTGTCTGTCAGATCTGCCTCTTCTCCACTGTAGAAACCCTCATCTCCATAGTTTTTCTTGAACAAGTTCTCAAGGTGAACCCCTCAAAATACTTTCCCACTACGCGTATGTCCAGCTTCTGTGTCACTGTCGCTATCCGAATTCTTAAACATTATCCTTTTTAGATCCAACCAATCTATTGTATCTTCAAGACATTCTTTTCATGCAACAACATCTTGATTCTTAGCTTCAGAAATTGTAAAAATTTTCCTCTTGGTCCTTTGAAGAAGTATCTCTCGGCCTGGCTATATGACTTTGTTCTGTCAACAACAAATTTGGTGATATACCCTCCAATGGTACTATCAAACCAGTGATCTACAACCCTTGATACAGCATTGTCGACTCTCTTAACCTTCTTAATCAACTACGACGTCTAGACCATAGGAGGTCTATATCTGATCTCGAACTGGGTATCGACTAACATAGCTAACCACTTGTATAGCTCTTAATGGATTCCTCCAAAGAAGATCTCATGAATATTAGTGAAGATGTGTCTCTGCAGCCAACCTTCATTACTTAGCTTAGGATTCTTTTTTTGGGCTTCAGCAAAGTCCCTCTCTTGATCCTCTATCCACTTATGAATCTCTGTCTTCGATGGGAACCACCTTGACATTCCCTTACACAGATTCTTGTCCCGACAACGGAACCATTTGTTGGCATAGGGGCAGACCCGAGGTTCACTCCAAGAGTGCACCAACAAGCCCTGGCTACTAGCCCTTTCAGCAGCACCTGTGAAGCAGATGCAGTCTCACCCGAAGAAGCTAAGAGGAGGGGTTGTAGAACAAGAATGTCTACAACTAGAGGAATATCAAGTGGATCTATCACAAAAATAATACAACATTCATGTATCACTTATCCGCTAGGTCTATCCTGTGCAACTATAGATCTCATTCAGGCATCAATCACACATACAACACAAAATATACGTGGTTCACCCTCTCTCTAGGGATACATCCACATAACTGTGCTTATGATTTATTAAGGTAAAGCATACAGTTCTTATCTGTGCTCTCATCTAGAGGATCTTCTTTCTTCTCTCTCTTTCTCTCCCCTTCCTACGCACCTAGCTACAGGACTTGAACTTCACACATAGCTGAAGATCTCACAATACAATCCTCTCCCTCCACAACAGAGCTATAACAACAATATCATACCAATACTCAATGACCAACAACAACAACCCCACCCAGGTCCTCTTGACCTTTATTTATACATTACAATCCCTCACCGACAGCCTTAGGGAGAAACCTACATGCCAAAACCCTAGATACCAAAACCCTAGTTGTCTAAAACCCTAGGTCAACTTGACCTGCTTTTTCCGAGCTTTACCAGCCTGTCTTTCCTTCTTCATCGCGCGGTGCTCCAAAGAATCCAATGATGGCTTTCTCTTCTTGCTGAGTTGTCCACGATCCTTCTTCCTTATTGATCTGTCATCCCTGATCTCCTCATCCAACGACTTGCTTTTCCGCACTTTGTTCCATCTTTCCTTCTCTTTTGCTCACTTCGACTCAGTGACAGTTATTGTGTCTCCCATGAATCTCTCTTTTTACTTTTCCTTCCTTGTTCTTCACTTTCTTCCATAACCAAGGGCCAACACTACATATGGTTAATAGTATGGTATATGGCACATGTGGTACATGGTTGATGCTTTGTTCATGATTCACTATTCATTGTTGATATATCTTTTGATTCATGATTGATCCATGAGATATTGTGTATGTTGGTATACACTTGGTGTATAGTATGGCACATATTTAGATGGTTGATGATCAAATACAAGTTTATGAGACAGTGGAAGAGTTTTGATAGTGACAGATATAGTGATAGTGATAGAGTTGTGATAGTGACAGAGATAGTGATAGTAATAAAGACAATGATAGTGACAAGGTTGTGACAGAGGTTGTGGAAGTGGTAGAGTCTGTGACAGTTGTTCTATATTATATTTCAAGGCAGTAGGATTGGGTAAGGAAAGGTGGTTGTATCCACCTTCCGGTTGTAGTTGGAGAACTCAGGGGGTTGTAGCCTCCTTCTGGTTGGAGCTAGAGAACTAGGGAGTTGTAGCTTCCTTCAGGTTGGAGCCTAAGAATAGGGGGTTGGATCCTCCTTCCAGTTGTAGCTGGAGAATCGAAAGTTAGTGCTTCCAATGAATTTTTTATTTTGATAAATATACAAAAAAAGACTTACATGGTTTTCTCCCATTTGGGTTTCCACGTAAATACAAGTGTATTGTGTATCTATTGTGATGTGATGTTGTTTATGATTATATTGTTGATGATATATTGAATGCTAATGGTATGCTGTTGAATATTGTTGAAGAATAAACTGTGGTTAAAAGTACTATAGTTTCTCATTGTTTATTCACACCCCCTCTCAGTAATCTAACAATTGGTATCAGAACAGGTCCTTCAAGAAGCAGTCTAACTACTGGAAGAAGATCATGGATTACACTGGAATTGGAGTGCCATAGTTTGATGGTGAGAACTATGCATTCTAGATTAAAAGAATGAAAACGTATATATAGGCATAGGGATTCGATGTTTAGAGAGAAATAGTAGATGGATACAAAGCACCAACCACTCCCCCAACATATAAGGATAAAAAGAAACTTGAAGACAATGATTCTAGATCCAGAAATGTTATCTTGAATGGGTTGACTGAATCAGTATACACCAAGGTTGTGAACTATGAATCCACAAAAGAAATTTGGGACAAACTAAAGAATATCTATGAAGGAGATTCCAAAGTTAAAGGAGCCAAAAATCAAACTTTCAGAGTCAAGTGAAAACAATTGAAGATGAAAGAAGATGAAAACATTTCCTCCTACTTCATATGAGTTGATGAGACAGTCAATGCCATCAAGGGTATAGGAGAAGAAATTAAGGAAATAATCATTGTTCAAAAGGTACTGAGGTCTCTACCTATGAGATATGATCTGAATATTTCATCCCTAGAAGAAAAAACAGATCTAGACACCTTGAGCATGGATGTGTTGCATGGGATACTCATAGCTTATGATATGAGGACAGAGAAGGACAATCTACTCATGAAGGAATCATCATTCAAGGCATCCAAGAAGACAAAGAAGAAAAACAAATAGAAGCAAAATTCATATTGTAGTTGCAACGATGATTGAGAGGAAGATCAAGAGATAGATAACTTCGTCAGAAGATTGAAAAAGGGAACCAGAAAATACAAAGGTAAGCTTCCACTGATTTTTTTTAATTGTGATGGTGTTGGTCATTTTGCTAATGAATTTCCTTATAAGAAAAAGAAAATAAATTAAGAAGAATATGACTCTAGAAAGAAAATTCAAAAGGGTAGAAGAAACAAAAAGAAGTTTTTAAAGAAAAGCCTTTGCACCAAGGAAGACAGTTCTTCATCAAATGAAGATGAAGTTAGCAACAATGATACAGAAAGGGTACTAGTCATGGAAATAGAAGACTCTGGAAATGAAGGCTCCGAAGGATAATATGAAGAGGTTGAAATTGATTACAGAGAAGAGTTATTAAGTTCCATATAAGTAATAAAAAGGGAAAAGAAGAAAAAAAAGTCACTCTAGGAAGAACTAAAGAAGAAAAAAAAGTCACTCTAGGAAGAACTAAAGAAGAAAGAAAATTCTCAGAATTTCAACTCTGAAGAATTAGAGGAAATGATTACAAAGTTAAAATTCCAAGAAGAAGAAGAAGAAGAAAGAGAATAAAATAAACACTCGGAGAGAAGTTAGAATAAAGATACAGAACCATTTAATGCTTAGAGGCAGAGATAGTCACTCTAAAGAAAGATCTCCAAAAGAAGGATATGTAGCAAACCAACACCAATATATTAGATAATATCATTAACTGTCATAGACCTTACTATGAAAGATCCAGATAGGGATATGATCAGATGCAGACAGAAAAATTTTCAAGCTCCAAAATGACAAAGCAAGAATTAGACCCAAGAATCTATGTAGAAGTTGTCAGAGGTCCCTCGAAGGAAGAATATGGGAAAACTCAAGGGGAATATTACAGAGATATTGCACCACCTAGAAGATTCAAAAGTCGATATCAGTAGCAGCTGGCTACAGAAATACATCAAGAAGAAGAAGGATTCATAAGAGCAGAACCATTCAAAATATCTTCTACTCCCAGGTATCAAACTATTTTTCTTGGTTCATGTTATTCATGTTATAATTTTGGGCACAAAGTTGTAAATTGTAAAGCCAACACCAAGAAAAAAATCAATGGTGAGGGCTATAAAAGAAATAGTTATTAAGGAAGATCTCATGAAGCACAAAGTATAAGCTTCTACAGATTTGGATCATTAAGTGATGAGGTATAATGTTACAAGTGTAGCAATTTTGGACATATATCCAGATATTGTAGACTCATTGTTCCTCTAAGGGAACCAAACTAGAATATCAATAGTGATAAGTAGGAACTGCAAAGGATATGGATAAGAAAGCAAGATCAATTCAACACTAAAGAATGCAATATTTATTTGCAAGATCAACACAAGAAACATGGATGGTATGTTGACATTGGATGCTCAAATCATATGATCGGTGATAAAGATAGGTTTCTGACATTGAATAAGGAAATATATGGTTCATTTTCATTTGGAAATGAGAACTCAACTAAGATTATTTGAAAGGGTACAATCAATCTCGGAAGTAAGGATGCCACGACAAAAATAAATTTACTAGTCAAAGACATGAAACAAAATCTATTAAGTGTAAGTCAAATGTGTGATCAAGGACACAGACTTGTGTTTGATTCAAATAAGTGAGAGACAAGGAAAGTGTAATCAGGCAATTTGGTAGCTACAACTATAAGAAATCCAAAAAATAGATATGTTCTAAATGAAATAGGAAAGGAAAGATGTTGTTTAGGAAAGGATTATGAAAGTTGGCTCTGGCATAGAAGAACGGGTCACATAAATTTTGATAATCTTGTCAAAGTCAGCAAAAAGGAAGTACTAAGATAAATTCCAGATATCTTGAAGCCAACAAACATTCTATGCAATCATTGTCTACATGGAAAACAGAACAAGAAAAAATTAACGTCAAAGGATTACTCCACAACAAAGTCGCTTCAAATTGTGCATATTGATCTAGTTGGACCAACTAGAAAAAAAGGATTGAAAGGTGAGCAATAATTTATGTTACTGGTTGATGATTATACAAGAATGGCTGCAGTGTTTTTTCTTAGGAAGAAGTCATAAGAATTTGAAAAGTTCAAGATATACAAATAAATGGTTGAAATTGAAACATATTCGTAAATCAAGTGTTTAAGATCAGATAACAAAGGATAATTCACATCAAAGGACACCTCAACAAAATGGAGTTATCGAAAGGAAGAAAAGGATGATATAGGAGATGGCTAGAACCATGTTGATGGATTCAAAATTAACATATGTCTTTTGGGTTCAAGAAATACACACATCAGTTCACATTCAGACAAAGGAATGCTCTGAAGAAACACTGATAAGAATCCATATGAGCTACGGAAAGGAAGAACAACAAATGTGAAGCATTTCATAGTTTTTGGAAGAAAATTCTACATCAAAAGAGAAGATGGAAGAATGGGAAATTTTGACTCCCGAGTTGACAAAGGAATACTGGTTGGATTCTCAAGAAAAAGGAAAGCATACAAATGCTTTAACCTAAGGCTCAAAAAAATAGTGGAAAGAATCAATGTGACAATTGATGAGTCTAATGGGGGGAATAAGAAGGAAGAAAGCAAAGAACCAGAAGAATAGGTCCATGAAGAAGAAGAATTGAAGGAAGAAGAAGAAGAAGACGAACAAGAAAAGTTAGGAGTAGTGAAAGAAGATGAGCAACAAGAACTTCAATCATATCCAAAGACACCTAGTAGATGAGTGATAAATAATCATCCATCGGATCAGATCATTGGAAATAAAGATGTAGGGGTTGAAACCAGAAGAAGAATCTGTTCACCAGAGCAGCAACATCTAGCACTTATATCTACTATCAATCCAAGAAGTTTTGAAGAAGCTAGCAAGGATGAACACTGGGTCAAGGCCATGGATGAAGAGTTATATCAGATAGAGAAGAATGACACATGGGATTTGGTTCCAAGACCAAAGAACAAGAATTTTATATGTACGAAGTGGGTCTTCAGGAACAAACTGAACGAGGATGAACATGTTACCAGGAAAAAAGAAAGACTAGTATGCAAAGGATATTCTCAATTTGAAGGTATATACTTTGAAGATATGTTTTCCCCAGTTGCCAGAATGGAAGCAATAAAACTAATACTAGATTATGCATGCTCCAAGAATATCAAAGTGTATCATATGGACACTAAATCAACATTCCTAAATGGAGATATAGAAGAAGAAGTCTACATTGAGCAGCCAGAAGGATTTCAGTTATCAGAAAAGGAAAGTTATGTTTTTAGATTGAATAAGGCTTTATATGGTCTCAAACAAGCCCCCAAAACCTGGTATTCAAGACTGGATAGATATTTGTAGCAACAAGGGTTCAGGAAAGGAAATGTAGACAACATTATGTATTGATTATTGAAGTCTATGTATATGAAATTATCTTTGGAAGTGATGATGACAGGATGAGTCAGAAGTTTTCCAAATAAATGCAGCACGAGTTTGAGATGTCCTTGTTTGGTGAGTTAACCTTCTTTTTGGGATTATAGATATGTCAGAGAAACAAAGGTATCTTCATCTCTCAAGAAAAGTATATCAGAGAAATGTTGAAGAAGTTTGGAATGACATATTACAAACCAATCGATACTCCTATGCAGACAAGTTGCAATTTAAGTAAGAATGATGATTCCAAGGATGCGGATTAGAGACATTATAGATCGATGATTGGTAGCTTACTTTATGTGACAAATTCTAGACCAGATGTTATGCAGGAAGTTGGATAGGTTGTAAGATTTCAAGAAGTACCAAAGGAATCACACATTATGGCCATCAAGAGGATATTCAAATACCTCAAAGGTACAAAAGAATTTGGATTATTGTATCCAAAAGGGAAGGATGTATCTCTTGTTTCCTACATAGATGCATATTGGGCAGGTTGCATTGATGATAGAAGAAGTACAAGTGGAGCATATTTCTAATTGGGTGAGTGTTTGGTATCATGGTTAAGCAAGAAACAGTCTTCAATATATTTGTACACAGTAGAGGCAAAATACATTGTAGCAGCGACATGTTATACTCATGATATTTGTATGAAGCATACTTTGTGATGTAGGAGCATTGCAAGCGAGCTCATAAAGCAAGCGCAAAGGCAAGGACAACTAGAATTGCACCAACACATATTTTGAGACATTTTGAATTTGAATGAAGGAACATTAATGCAATAGCTAGGAGAATGTATTTTCATTTATGTTTCAAGATTATAAAACAGAGCTTGAGTGTTGCTCTCATATGTCGGATATGGAGGCATTTAATTGTAATGAATGTAAAGTAGTTGTATATTTTATTTTGATTAGATATCTTAGAGCCGTAGGAGGGAAAACTCGTAAAAGACACCCTCATATGTATTGTTGAAAAATTCTCATTGTAAGTTGTAGAGTTGTAGAGAGTAAGAGCATAGAGAAGAACATAGATTGTAGGATGGTATAAGCAGATAGTTTTTTCTATTGAACCGTGTATAGGAACACTAGGATTTATATAAAAATGCTTTGATTCCATTTTATGGTGTTGTGGTGGTTGTTGTTTACATCTATTTTAATGGTATGTTTAGAGTTTTTCTTATGTTCTCTGTTATGCAATTGTTTCAATGCTATGTGTGTGTACACTCTTGATTTCATGTTGAATGTATGAAGTCTTTGAGAGGAGAAGTATGAGTTTCAATTGTTTCTTGTCCTGAGGATTACTAGAAGGAGTGCAGTGAAGGTCTGCATAGAGTGCGTTGATAGAGTTCTGAGTTTTATCTTAGAAAATCTCAGGGGGGGATACCATTGTTCTCATACTAGCTGGAGTGAAGGTATCGCACAGAGCCATGCAAGGTGTGCACTGGTGAGTTGAAGTCTTATACTTTTCCAACCAAGGAGAAAGGTTGAAGAACTATTGTCGCAAAGGAGTGCATAGAGTTTAAGAGTGAAATAACCAGGGGTTATTGTAAATGTCGCAAGGTGTGCGTGCAAGGATTCCTTAGATTCCAGGAGTTACAGTGAGAGTCCAAATTAAGAAGAGTTAGAACCTTTGAAGTGTTAAAATGAAGAACGAGGTCCAGAATCACCTCGCAGAAGTTAACATCAGAAGGAAAGACGCCAAGGTATTTCAGTAGTCTTTGGGGAATTTGAACGGACGGTTGAAATTCTCAGAGGGAGGATCATGAAGTTTCGTGGGCCGTTGGATCTTGCAGACCAGCGAGGAGATCAAGGTTGAGTGTCTTTCAACACTCGTAAGCTCAGGAAGGATAGTGACCATTGGATCTGGATCAGTGAGATTCATTGATCTCGTGCTCGATTTTCATCATTTCAGAATTCAGGGCGTGGAGGATGTTGTGACTTGGAGTCGAGAGTTGTGAACTCCTGATCCACGAAGGGCCAATAGAATTAGGACCATCAGATCATGGGAAGCTCAGAGCCATCGATCGTGATGAGGAACCATCGTGACTTTGGCTATCGGTAAAAGGTGTTGTTGCATTTCAAATTGTCGATAAGCAAAATTCTGAAGTGTCAAAATATTTGGGCCCCAGGTCTTAGACAAAGGTCACATTAAGTAAAGTCAAGGGAGGAGTCAAAGGACCCGATATAACATTTTGGTAAAGAGTATGGTCACATCAATTGGTCATGTGGGTGAGAGTTGGTGTTTAGTGCTTATTCGCATGGGTGTAACACCTACGAAGGACCTATGGATAAACACTTGTGTGTTCAAATATTCTTGTGGGGAATCAAAGAGTCAACCATACTCAAAAGGGAAGATTAAGAGCGATCCTTAGACCAGGAGGTTGTGCAAAACCTATTGAGGTAGGGGTGTTGCGTCGGGTGGTATCATAGCACTACAATATTTGTTTTAATAGGTGAGAGGGGACAGAAGGAAAGTTGTGATTTAAATTAGGCATGGAACAGATCTAAAAAATGCCACCAAGAAGGAGAGAGTGACCAATACCCGATCCAACTATGGAAAGGGAAATGAGAGAAATATGTGCTCGATTTGATGCTATGGAGACATCACAGAGATAGACAGTTGATGTTGGAGATGTCAGTGAAGTCGAAAGCGAAAATGAGGGTGGAGCTGAAGAAGAAGTCGCAACCGAAGATGCT
>JASDQU011025958.1:19497-30992 GCA_032191745.1 Picea mariana
GCTCCGTGAGCAGTTGCTCTTTCTCATGTTGGATATGCACTTTCTCCTCTTCAAAATTTTCTTGTAGGTCATCCTTCTCCTATTGCGCAACTCGACGTTGCTCTATCATTTCCTCTTGGGATTGCTTTAGGGCCACTGTGGTCTATTCTGTTTCTTTGTGTGTGTGACAAAGGTGAGCTTCGGTCGCATTGGCTAGTCTACAGATTTGGGTAGGCTCATCTCCCAACTATGTTTCTTCTGATGGCGAGGGCACAATGGACGTTGCGCGACTGGATTGAAGGGCCTATTGTAACCCTCATAGTTTTGCTTCAATTTTCTCATACATGGTCTCTTGCTTAGCTTCATTTCTCTGCAAAATATCTTCTGAGGCATATGATACAACTGTGATGATGAAGTCGAAGTCATCAAGCGTGAGCACAGTCTGCAGCTTGCTCTTACTAGCTTTTGACTTCTTCCGCGATGTGGGTTTCATAGGAGAAACCTTTCTTTTGTGAGATGGATTTGCGTCATCAGGGGGATTCTTTGGTGGTGTTACTTCACCTTGCTTCTATTAATCTTCTTTTCCATTGTTCTCTTATTTATATACTTCATCATCACCTCCTCCTCCAGGTGATTCTAAAGCAGTTTCTTCTCATGCATTGCTCAACTGCTGGACTTCTTCTGTCTTCTTCCTTCTGCTAGTTCCAGGTGTATCATGCCCTTCACGAGTGATCATCAGGCTTCCGATTAGTTCAGGATTAGACAGTTCTGTAGGGTCAACAGGGATAAGGAGCTATGTAGGCCACTCCTTAGTTATTTCTTCTAGGTCCTCCTCTGTGAGTTTGTAATAACTCTGTAGTACTTTTGTGTGTTCGTCTCTGCATGCAGTGATGTAGATAAAATGTCTGTCTGCATGGAACTTGACAAATGGATTGACCCTATGCAGGGTGTTTGGCATTATATGAGGGACAACCTCAATAGCCCTCTTTAACTATAGGTGTGGAAAATCATTTTTGATTGCCATTGTTTTCCCATATCTATTGAATGCCAGAGCGAAGTGAACTTCATGGCTAAGGGTTCAGACGGCTCTAGTTCAGGGAAGGTCGCACCTTCTGGCATCTCCCAAGCTATGAACATGATGAGGATTATCAACTAACTAAAATGGAACTCATAGCCCTGATCCTGAGCTTCACGACAGTCTTGGTATAACTGGTTCACTAAGTACTTTGCCTAGTTCATTTGTAGCCCCTCCACGCATTTTCCTGCGAGGTCAACGACAAACCCTGTGACCTGTGTGGGTTTGTTCTTTCGGACTAGCTTACCAAAAATCAACTGGAAAGAAAGGTGCATTGTGCCATTCTGTATGGAGGCTACCTTGTAGCCTCGCTTCCCCTTCTCCACATCGCCATATGTATATTTAACCTTCTACGCTAGGGCGTGGTCTACAGCCTTTCCTAGGTAAAAGTCTTGCGGGTTTGGTTCCTGCATGCTCAATCCAGTGATCTGAGGGATCAACGTCGGATCGACGATGATGCGTCTGTCTAGCCACAAATAACTTCCATGGAAGATCGACAGTAGGATCTTAACACACACGTTAACCTCCTGGTGCCTTCCAAAATGGGGTATTTTCATTACGTTCAGGATGGTGGATTGTGCGAGGTCCATATTCCATGTTTGGGGGATTATCCTCGACTTCTTCCCCTTCATCCTAGTCAAATACCTATGAGGAGCGAGAATTTTGAAGTTCTTGCGATCCCCTAGGTTAAATTCGTTGATATTTAGTGTCATGATATTATCCGATTGAGGCTTCCCCTTCGGGAGGTACGCAGTAACCAAGGTGTAGTCGAAGTCCTTGGGGACACTATCATGATTCACTGCATTGGCCAGAGGTGGGATGTAGTCGGGTAGGATGGATGGGATTAAATTTGTGTTTTCCAAGTCATCTCTATGTTTGGTTCTTTTCTCGGCCGCAGCTTGGGATGGTCCAGATTCATGAGAAATCGACAGGGAGGCTTGCACTCCTTGCGTCGATGAGGCTTGAACTCTTATGGACATCACTCTTTCTACCATTAGATCAATTAAAATTTTCTCTACTAAATTTTCCACAGCGCCGAGCTCATCTAACATGCACGCTCAAGATCGGATATCTTAGGCTGATGAACAATTTCTCAATGCATTAGAATGGATGGCAAGGTCTCAATAAGCACACCAAAGTAACAATGAGTTCTCTTGTTGGCTTGGATACAATTCGTGAAATTGTGCTCGACGCAACATTCGACGGACTAAGTAGACAACGATGTAACAGATCCCTTCAATGAACAAGAGGCCTTCATCAATGTAGTTTTGTCTGTTACAACACGGTCCCAATGGTCCAATGGCGAGATTGTTGATCATAACTGTTGTTCTATCTATTCAGGAACATCAATCTAATGATTATAATGCCTCCAACGGTCATATCTCTCCGCCATGGAAAAGTTCCAATCTGAGATGCTCTGATATTCCAGCGAAGTTCGAATTTTGGAGACCTTCCTTCTATGAAGTCTTCTCTAGAACTTCCTGTAATTTCTCTAACTTTGCTTTCTTCTTGCTGAGCTTTCTAGCCTTCTCCCTTGTGATCTGTGTCTCAGTATTCCTCTTTCCATTCTGATTCTTATCTCCTCTTGGAATAGTAACTTCGTGATGGTGATGGTATTTATTAGGGTTCAAGGGAAATGCGTCTTCTTTGTCTGGGTTAGGTGCTCTACCCTCTTGTATAGACAGGTGTTTCAAGTCTTCTTGTGTTATTTCAACTTCGACATATTGATTTCTGGTCCTCAGTGGCTTCGAATGGTTTTCTTGTTCTTCTAGTAAGTGTGCTATTCTCTTAGCCATGAAGTCCCTTAATTCTTTCTTTTTCTGTTCTAGAGCTTCCGCTTCTTTTCTTCGGGTTTGATCTTTCTCAATCCAGGGTTTTCCTAGTAACATAGCAAATGGGGCATTGTTCTCAATAAATTTAACAACCTCAAATTCTTCTTCTGTTGAAGTGCCATGAGCACTCATATATGTCTGGGTAAGTCTTCTACATAGGGTTATCAACTTTCCTCTAAATAACCCTATTCCTCCTAATGAAGGGATCATAGCAGGCTCTCCTAAAATTTTCCAAGTTCTTTCTGTCATAATGTTCACATGTGTTTCCTCATCCACGACACAGTCTATGTCAAAGTCTCCTATTTGTGTTTCTATGCACTCTTTCTCTTTGAACATCTCTGATAAGTTGATATCTCTGTGGTCATTTAGGGTTTCCTTCATTTGTAGTAATACAATCTCTGATTCTTTCTAGGGTTCTGCCATGGTCTCAGTTTCTTGGTCTTCCTCAGAGTTTTCTTGTCTCATATTAAATCTTTCAACCTTAGCAATCATTCTAGGGAAATCCAAAACATCATGGTCCATAGCTTTACAACAAAGACAATTAGGTTTTCTACCAGGGCATGCCTTAGCAAAATGTCCCGGTCTTCTGCAACTATAACAAAGAGTTAATCCTCTCTTTCTCTTAAATGATCCCCAACCTTTCTTGTACTACGCACTAGGATCATAGTAACTAACCTGCAAAAAACTCTTCCTAGGATCCTACATCCATTTGTTATTACAAACATTCTTTCTATGCATAGGAATAACATATCTTTCATTATTTCTATCAGATCTATTCATATCAAACCTTTTTTCTTCTAGTTGTGCCCTAGTTTTTAGACTAGGACAAAATTTATAAAACATACCTAGATTCATACTTTCGAAAAACAAATTCCACTTATCTTACCCTTAACAAAGCACAAATCTTTCAGATCTTACCTCTTTTCTTAAAATCAGACTTCTCTTCTTAGCACAGAGCTTCACAAGTCAAGTAGACTACTGCGCACTAAAGCAACAGATCTACACATAGAGATTTCTTTATTTTCCTCAGTTCCCAACAATCACAGTTTCAGGTCCTAGTAACATGACCATTTGTTGGCACAGGGGTAGACTCAAGGTTCAACGCTTCAACAACGCACCAACAAAACCCTAACTACCGATCTTTTCAACAACACCTGTGAAGTAGATGAAGTCTCACCAGAGGTAGAGGCAGGGGTGGTTGCAGGACTCCAGTGTCTGCAACCTTAGCTAGGATACAAATCTGTGATTACAACACCTTAACAGAGAACTTAACAGTTGTCATTCATTATTACTTATCCTTTGTCTACAACGCAAATAAACCCTATCTACAATGCAACGCAGTATTCAACAAGATTCAACACATTCAAGCACTAATCACATTAGCATAGATCAGATCTAGCATCTTATTCACATCACCAAGCACTAAGCTATCATATCAGATACATCTAAACATACATTACTACACTAAGCATAAATCATATGATCCATAAAACAACCATAATGCACAAAGAAACCACAACACAGGATATATGTGGCTCACCCCCAGCCTGGGGCTACGTCCACCAACTCTTCTTCTCTTTATTGTCTTCTGTCAATATTCTACATGCACAGAGCATCAAAAGGTCCTACTCCGCATAGGACAACATATTTGCGCCCACCTCGCTAGATCCTCCTTCCTTGAGCTAGGTTACAGCACAAATCCCTTACATAGTTTCTTACAATCACTTGAACTTAGCCTTGCAAGTCTCACACAGTATATAAAAAATCATTTACAACTATTACTTGCACTTAGCACATTGGCCTTCACTTTCTCTTAGCACTTAGCATCACACCCCTGCACACCTACTTACATCACCTAACTTTCTCTTTATACATTACAAAATGCACCTAAACATGGGTAAACCCATGGGATGACATCCCCATACCCATTACATAAGCCCTAAACCCAAAAATCCCTAAAAAGGGGCCAAGATCCTGCGATATTCACTTCGACTTGTGCTCGGCCTTCGACAGCCTGTCAAAGTCCCAAAATAGGTCAAACCTGACCAAGGATCTCCAAAACTTGGTCAAGGGCCAACATTCCACCAACAATATTTCAACCTGGACCATCCTCCACATGAAGGATATCTATCCACCAACAATCTTTCTTACATAGACCATTCTTTGCCTGGATAATGTCTATCCATCAGCACACTAACTATCCATCTAGTTGGAAATCATCTCCAACACTAGTGGTAGTCTCCATGGCAGTCATAATAATTCCATCCAATAGAAAACAATTGTGTCCATCCATAGTAGTACACAACTACTATCCAGTGGTACACAACCACACCTAGTAGCACACAACTACTAACCAATGACACATAGTCACAACTAGTGGAACACATCCACCAAAGTAGCATACAACTACTGTCTAGAGACATACATTCTCCACAAAAATCATATCATCTGATATCAACCTGCATAGCAATATCATGATACAAACTTAGTCATCTGGGCCATTCTTCCACTCACATCTATGAGATATGGAAGAGCATCTACCCTCAGAAGGTAAAACATCATCCATGGGCTATTTGGACTATTCTTCCCAAGCATAGAAGAACAATTGTCCTTGATTTATGAGACTATACCATTCACCTAACTGAGCCATTCCTCTATAACTAATCATAGTGAAACCTAGAGAGAATGAGTGTGCCCTAGGGAATGCCTTTCCCTGATTGTTGAACCTAGACCATTCACCTAACTGGGCCATTCCTTCGCCACTAGTCACAATGCAACCTCGAGATAATGAGTCTGCCCTAGGGAATGACTGTTCAGACCATTTCCTATGGAAATGATTGTCCTGCACCAACCTCCAAAACAGAGCATTCTTTGAAACAACTCACAATTGTCAACTTCGAAAGAATGATTGTTCGACAAGGTAGACCATTCTACTTGAACACTACTGAAAGTGACCTCCAAGAAGAATGATTGTCCTATGCCATTCCCCCACATTGACCATAATGGGAATCGTTTTCTATCGTACATCAACAATATATTAGAACATTTTCATTACGAAAATGACTGTCCAATCTAGACCATTTTCCAAACTGGAGAATGACTATCTATTAGAGATCTCGAACCACTTTCCAAACTGGAAAGGAATTGCCCAACCTGGACGGAAAATGAATGCCCATAAATAAATAACATATTAGTTCTCCCTCCAAACCTGGCAGTAATAATTTCCTTTTCAATAAGGAAGCCATCTCCATGAGCCTTAGCTCATCCCTTAAGTATGAAAATTTTTCATCTTGGACAAAGGCTTTACCAAAATATCTTCTATCTTCTCATCTGTGGAGATATACTAGAAAACTACTTCTCCCCTTTGGACTTTATCACAGAGAAAATAATTGTTGATCTCAATGTGCTTCAACCTCTCATGGAACACCAGTTTCTTTGAAAACTTCACACAACTTTGACCATCACAATATATCATGGTCAAATCCAACACCCGATCAGACAGTCTAGAAACCAACTTACGGAGCCACACGACTTTTGTACAAGCATCACAAGCTATAATATACTCTTCTTCTGCATTGTTGAGTGCATCAAACTTATGTTTCCTTCTATCCCATGACATCGTGGAAAAGATCAAGCTAAAATATATCCAAGTATCACTTCCTCTTTCATCTGCACTCCCTACCCAATATGAATTGATAAATCCATGTAGTTGTATATCATAACTTAAATGTACCACACAACAAATATCTGACTAAGTATTCTCTGAATACATTAATGAGACAATCAATTGTCGATACATAGACAGGTCTAATGGATTAGAGTCTTTCAACTTATTCATATACGTCATCATGGGATTTTTCCATGGATTTACGATCAATCATCGTGGACTTCTGAAGAACCATTTTAATATACTTCCTCTGTCATAGGAATTTTTTTTCACCATGCATTTGCTATACATGAGAGGTTTTGCACCAAGTTTGCTTTATACAAGGTCTTATTCCATCTGCATACAAGGGTCTCCTTCTGGTATACCTCAAAACTTTTAGGTTTATGTACATACACTTCTTCTTCAATTACTCTGTTGAGAAGAACAATATTTACATTGATATGATGTAAAATCCAAACTTATGGATATTGTAGGAGATAAAATGGCTCAGGTAGAGGTATATTTGGTTACTAGAACAATATGTCATCATAGTCCTCCCTCCTTTTTGGAGAACCCTCTATCCCTGAGTCTCACCTTGTATCTATAAATGCTTAAGTCTTTTTTACAATTTCTCACATACATTGTTCTTCATCACAACTTCCTTCCATTCCTTATGCTTGACTACTTCTAGTAGGTTCAAACTGGTTCAATTTGTTGTTCTGAATTTTTATTCTTTCTTGGAATCTTCATGTTCTTCCTCATGTTTCTCCTCAATGTTGGAGTCCATGGAATATTCTATAGATTACATTCCCTTCTTTCCTGAAGTCTCCAACATTCTTCCATAGGAACATAAATGTAGAAGGACAACCAAGGATATTCAAGGCTTATTTTCGAAGAAGACTTCTTCTAGAGTCAAACTGAACATGTGTTGCTTATCATGGCTGCTACTTCCAATGAAGAACATGGTTATATACTTCATAGTCTTTAAAAATTCTTCTTCAATGGATCATGTCATTGGGTATTAGCTCCCTCCTAATCTCGACTTCATTCCTAAATGATAAATATGCATGCTCTTCTTTTGGAATTATGTGATCAACTCCCTCCCTCTGAGAGATTCCATGCTTTCATCTGTTGCATCTCTCTTTGCTTTCTACAAAGTGTCACAAGCCTGTTTTAGTTTCCTTTTGATTTATGACTTCCTTCAAGTCTGACTCCTCTGAGTCTTTTTAGGTTTGTTTCTATCTATCTTGATTTCTTCCCATCTGGCAGTTGTGTCATGCTTATAAACTTCTTCTATGACAGCTTCTGCAAGGATTGTTCATCAAACATATTTCACAAGGGTACCTTCCTGGGAAAAGATCAACAAGAGCAAACAAGAAATATCTATCTAGAGGAGAAGTCAGTTCATCTTGGAAAAAAGTACAATAAGCATCTATATCAATGGTATTCATATGTAGTCAAGTATTTATTGCACCTAGCAATAATAGAGTCTTTCAAAAATTGCTTTCACAATTTGTAATGTAGAAACTATCACCCTTGATATACACAAATTTGAAGCTTAACAATTTAATCAAACCTGGAACCTGAAGCCTCAACTATTGTGGAGGGTGTGCTTGTTCCTATGAATGCATTGAATCCAAGATTACAGCTTGGACAATGTCTCTAATATAATTTCTGCAAACACACTCATGCTTTTCTAGATGATATAACTTGGATAGAATATACAAGTGCATACCTTTGAAGTCTTGTAGCATCGTCCAACTTGTCTTCCAATATGAAACTAGATACTATCTTGACAAAAAGAGATTAGAAACTCAATCACAAAATTCAATGATTAGAACAAGCTAGAAATTCTAAAATTTCAACTTTGACTACAAAAATCAATTTGACTAGAAGTCAACCTTTTACTTTGACTTTGACCAAAAATTCAAACCTGACATTTTTGCTAGCTGAGAGTAACAAGAGGTGCGCCAGGCTAGGGTGCACTAGGATTTCAAGGAATCAGGTCAAATGTTTCATCATAAGTGCCTAAACACAATGGTTAGGGTTTATTGCAACTGCATAATAAAAAAACCTAGTTGTAGCTATAACTGGTGCCACAACGAGCTTAACAGATAACTTCCCAATCTATCTTCCAGTGGTTAGACTATCTGGATATAGTTTGGGCCTTAGAAATAAATATATGTGCTCATTTTTCCTTAGAAAATATAACAATATTTTCACCCAACCATAGGCACAAAGGGCACCCCCGAGCACCTTAATCTTGACAGAAAAAATAATTACGGAAGTAGAACAATAGTCAACCAAGGTAGCACATCTTCTCCAAGGCTAGTGCACTAAGAAAGAATAACCAAATACCAAGCATAAATTATAAACCATAACCAAGAGAAATTCCAACCAAAATCCGAAATCCCAGTTGTAGTAGTTGCAGCTCCACTTCCTCTCCAAAATTGTGCGCCACTAATATTATGCAGTTGTGAGAGTGAGAGTGAAAAATGAGCTCTAGTGCCCGATATTTATACTTCTCTATCTCACTTGACTGGGATGAATTCCCTTTCTAGAGGCTAATAACTCAATATTAAATATTCTCTTGAGTTGATTTGTCTTCTAGGGTTATTATCCAACGTTTTAGGGTTTCTCTTGCTTCCTGGAATATTCTAGTCTTGTCAAAGGTTACAGGTTGCAGCTACCATAATATCAAAAAATAATAACATTTCCTATGAGGATATCTTGATGAAAACATTCACATATTCCATGCAAGGAAAAAGAGCATGGGATTGATATCCTAATTTCATCTCTAAAGAGATAAAATCATTCCCACATTTAATGAAAAAAATTCAAAGCCATTGGATATATGGTTATGAAAATATGGAAGATGCATGTGTTTTTCTTGATATGCAAAACACAATCGATGAAAAGTTTGGTAATCTAATTATGGAAGGCAATAATAATCCCTCGAGTGATTCTTCTAGAAAAAAAAAAGAAGAGAAAATGCATAATTTTCCTTCTATGATTATATTGAAGCAAAATGTGTCTACACTTATCCACCAAGGATTGAATATGATTTACATGAATATGCTTAACAATCCCTCTCCTCCCTCCCATGAGCCATTGTTGCACAATATTACAAAATTAGAAAAATACGAGGATGGGGAACCCTTTGAAAATTTCATTGCATTCTCTCAAAAAAAAATATTGAGGAAGAATATTCGCATTCATCCATTGCAAATGTAACATTCCCTAGCCCAATTAAGGAACATTACATGCATAAATACTCATAAAATTAAAATTTTTTGCTAACTAATCCCATACCTTACTAGCGACAAGAAAACATACATATTTATCTATTTTATGATACCATTAATGAAATGCATCTACAACATGCTAAAATAATACATGAATGCAACTAAAAACTCATTACAACAATATATAAATCAGTTTCATAAATAGAG
Source organism: Picea mariana (assembly GCA_032191745.1). Lineage (NCBI taxonomy): Eukaryota > Viridiplantae > Streptophyta > Pinopsida > Pinales > Pinaceae > Picea > Picea mariana. The sequence continues at coordinate 29,482 of JASDQU011025958.1, forward strand.
TTCATTCACAACAATTAAACTCATAATGCAACACAAAAACAAGATAAATTACTTATATTTTAAAATGGTTGGGAAATTAGCTACTTCGAACAAACATTCCACCCAAACATACATTTTTTGTTCCAAATCTCAATAGAAAGTCATCCTCGAGATTGGAATAGAAATACACAAAAGAGGGTGGTCTCTCATTGTCCACTCACAACTCAAAAAATCCGACAACCCACTAATAGTCTACTACAAATATCCTAATTTTCCACCAAATCTCTTCCTCTTGACCTACCCAACCCAAGGAATGTAACCCTTCACTACTTTGAGTCCATCGGGTTTCCCACTCATTTATCAGGGTATATTTCGCATAGGTAACCAAGAATCTCACTACTGGGAAACTCAAGGGAGCTCACTGTGTTAAGCCCTAATATTGGCTCATTACCCCTTAATTGGGGCATATTAGATTAGTAATGCTATTTTAATTATGTCGGCTTTAGGCCATTAGTTGTAATTTAGATTAGTAATGTTATTTTAATTATGTCGGCTTTATGCCATTATTTGTAATTATACCTCCTAGTCTCCTATATATACGAAGGAGACATTTTCATTTTGAATCATCTTGTACTTGAACATTTAAGTGGGGTAGAAGGAGGTTTCCCCCTCGAAGAGGCTTATTATCTGAAATTATCTATTTTTCAAGGCGTTGATTACTTTTCCTGAGGTTTTTATATGCTATATTGATGTTTGGTTCTTAACATATGGTATCAGAGCTCAAGGTCTTGGGGTTTTGCTGCTACATCTGAGATACCGTGGAATTTTCACTATAACTTTCTTTATACAACGTTTCGGAAGGAACCCCTTGGAGGGTATTTAGTAGATGGATCAAGGTACGTTGGGTTCAAAATTCATCTCCCGAGGACTTATACTTTCGGAGATACAACCTGTACAAGATAGGGTTCTGGAATCATCCTGAAATGAGTCATTGTGGAATTTTCACCATAAAAATTTTTCTGTAACGTTTCAGACCCTGTCCTCTGGAGGCCATTTACATAACTTAGCAAGGTACCTATGGTAAACATTTCAGCTTTTGGGTCATCTTAAATTTGTAGATACACCTTGTGTAAGATAGGGTATCTGACTAGTCCTATTGTCTAGCCTCAAGAAGGTGTTCCAGGTAAAACAAACATAGCTTCTTGCTAGAGTATCCAAATTGAGTGGGACTGGTTGCATTGGATCGTGGACAGTCTGTAGTATTTTGAGTGCAAGTTTCAGAATTTGATATCAATTATTTTTGGCGGGGCATCCTATACAAGTGAGATCTCCTGGAAAGGCCAAAAATCGGCAAGTTGTGAGGAAGTTACCGTAAATTCCACTTGGCACATCCAATTTTGATTAGACCTGTGGCATTGCAGAGAAGAAATATCAGATAACTACCTAAAAGAAAGTTTCATACCCAGAAGGGCCGAAACTTGGGAGATAGAATAGAATAAATATTGTCTAGCAGAATCACCTCAAAATCAAGA
>JASDQU011025958.1:52162-63188 GCA_032191745.1 Picea mariana
ATGAACTACATGGAGCAATCTATTTCACAAATTTGGATCTTCGTTCAGGGTATCATCAGATTAGAATGAAGAAAGAAGATATCCCAAAAACAACATTCTGAACTCATGAAGGCCATTATGAATTTTTGGTCATGCCTTTTGGCCTTACAAATGCACCTTCCACATTCCAAGTGTTGATGAATTCCATTTTCATGCCCTTCCTTCAAAAATTTGTGTTAGTATTTTTTGATGATATACTAATATATAGCAAGTCTTGGGAGGATCATGTGTGACATGTTGACAAGATGATACAACTACTAAAGAAGCAACAACTATATGCCAAACCATCCAAACGTTTCTTTGGGGTGAAGGAGGTAGAGTATTTGGGTCATATTGTATCTCATGAAGGTGTCAAGGTAGACCCTAACAAGATTAAGGCCATGATGGACTAGCCAATTCCCAAAACATTGAATAATCTTAGAGGGTTTTTGGGTTTCACAGGTTACTACCGCAAGTTTGTTCGGCACTATGGAAGAATAGAAACACCTTTAATGACACTAACTAAGAAGAATGCATTTTCATGGACTCTAGAGGAAACTAAATCTTTTGAACAACTTAAAGAGGTGATGTGAAAATCTCTTGTCTTGACCACTCCAGACTTCACAAAAACCTTTATTGTGGAATTTGATGCCTCGGGAAATGGAATTGGTGTGGTCCTAGTGCAATAAGGAAGGCCCTTGGCTTTTGAAAGTCGACCACTCAAGGGAAAGGACTTACACAAACCCATTTATGAGAATGAAATGATGGCAATACTAAATGCATTGAAGAAATGGAGTCCTTACATAATAGGTAGGCACTTCAAGGTCAAAACAGATCATGATAGTCTTAAATACTTCTTAGAACAAAGACTATCTTCAGACGAACAACAAAAATGGGTGACCAAGATATTGGGTTATGATTTTGAAATCGTCTATAAAAAAGGGAAGAAAAATGTTGTGCCAGATGAACTCTCAATAAAGGATGAAGATGTTGAGGCATTTCTCTGTGCTATCTCGATCATTTAACCCAATTCGATAATAGAATCAAGGGATGAATGGAAGAATGACGAAAAAGTGTGGACTCTTATTCAAAGGTTGCAGCAGGATTCCGGTGCATCAAATACATTTACATGGAAAAATGATTCACTATGGTACAAATATCTCTTATATTTATCTAAGAACTCCCAACTCAAACAAAAGGTACTATTGGAATTGCACACCTCTCCAGTAGGAGGGCACTCAGGATTTTTGAAAACCTATCATAGGGTCAAGAAGGAATTTCTTTGGGATGGCCTTAAAATTGATGTTCAAAGGTTTGTAGCAGAATGTTTGGTTTGCCAACAAAATAAGGTGGAAACAATTAATACCCCAGGTCTTTTACAACCATTAGCCATCCCAAGTCAGTGATGGAAGGAGGTTTCCATGGATTTCATAACAGGATTACCAAAGTCTAAAGGAAAGAGTTTCATCATGGTGATTGTTGATAGACTCACCAAGTATGCACACTTTTGTGCACTCTCTCATCCCTTCAAAGTCAATACAGTTGCCACCACATTCATGGAGACAATTCAAAAGATACATGGCAGCCCAATGGTTATTGTAAGTGATAGAGATCCCATCTTCATTGGACATTTTTGGAAAGAATTATTTTCTTATTTGGGTACCCAATTGGCTCATAGCTCATCCTATCATCCTCAATATGATGGGCAAACTGAGATAGTGAACAAATGTCTAGAAGGATACCTTTGTTTCTTTGTCTCTGATAAAAAAACACAATGGTTCAAATGGTTACCCTTGGCAGAATGGTGCTATAACACTTCCTTTCATACTGCAACAAAAATGATACCATTTATGGCACTCTATGGATACCACCCTCCTTGCATCACTTCTTCTCTAAAACAAAAATCTAAGTTTCAAGCAATGGAAGATCACATCGAGCATCAACAACAAGTTCTTCAAATCTTAAAGGACAACCTAACCATGGCACAAAATTGCATGAAACAACAAGCAGATCAACATCATAGTAAAATAAGTTTTGAAGTAGGGGATTGGGTGTTTTTAAGATTACAACCATACAAACAGATGTCCCTTAAGAAAGCCAATAAGGATAATAAATCATTACCAAAGTACTATGGACCTTATAATGTGTTGCAAAAGATTGGTACTATGGTATACAAATTGGAGTTGCCTACATCTTCATGAGTACACCTAGTTTTCCATGTTTCATGCTTAAAGAAGGTTATAGGTGATAAGATCCTAGTTCAAGATATATTTCTAGAACTTGACGAGGGAGGAAAAATAATATTGGAGACTAAATCCATCACTGACAAAATAATTCGCCAGCTGAGGAGTAGATCCATTTCATAGTATCTCGATAAATGGAGGAAACTACCGACTGAAGATTCCACTTGGGAAGATGAGTTTTTTATATAGAAGCATTAGGAGTTACTCAAGTGTTGCGAACAACACTTGTCTCAAGAGGAGGGGCATATTAAGCCCTAAATAGTGGCTCATTACCCCTTAATTGGGGCTTATTACATTAGTAATGTTATTTTATTTATGTCGGTTTGAGTCGATTAGTTGTAATTGTACCTCCTAGTCTCCTACATATACCAACGAGACATTTTCATTTAGAATCATCTTGTACTTGAACATTTTTGTGGTGTATAAGGAGGTTACCCCCTCGAAGAGGATTATTATCTGAAACTGTATCTTTTTCAAGACGTTGAGTACTTATTATGAGGTTTTTCAATGCTATATTGATATTTGGTTCTTAACAATTTACAAGAAATCTCTTAAAAAAATTGGATGTTATAACATATTACTATAACATATTACAATGTAAAATGTTAGAGTAATATATGTTATAGCATATTACATTGTACATAATATGTTAAGACATATTACATTGTAATATGTTATGAAAAATCTGCATTAATATAGCACTCAACAAATAGAAAAAAAACAGTAAAACATAGGTAATATATTCACTGTAGTCATTCCCTCAACCTCCAGAATAGATACACCTAAATATGTAACAGACACTTTGCATTGATAGCGAAACTAATAAAAGACAACAATATTTCATATCAAAGCCTCATTTACAAATCTAGAAGAAAGAACAATTTTTAAATCTACAAAATATCATGTACAACAAATAGAAATAAACCTTGAAACACACGGAAAATGTCCACTGCAATTATTCCCACAAATAAAATATGTTACAGTACTTTGCACTATAACAAAAAGACACAAGCAGTGAACATTTCATGTCAATGTCTCATTTATGGAAAGATAAGAAATAAAAAAATTAAATGCAAATGTCCAATTCCAATGCCATCGATTGAGATACCAATTACGATTTCTCCAAAAGTCAAGCTAGCTTCCATTTTCAACAAGGGCTTAAAAATATGAAGACTCGGAAATAGAACATAATTAACGATACCCAAGAAAACTGATAAGAACAGAACGAAAAGATCATAGCAGAAATGCAATTTGAACTTGCATCTTCATTCCTGTGATTAGTTGCCTATACCTTAGATTGAGACTCTACACTCTTAATTATATTGTAATATTCACATAACTCATATGGGTAAGATATGAAGCTGATTCCATTGCTTTAGCTCTTTCTTAATCAGATTAAGTAAAACCCATATATAATGTATAAGACTATATACCCTTTGAAAGACCCTTGTTAATGATCTATTACCCTTTGTATTTACACAAGAATTTAGTTGAAGATAAATTTCTATTACCCTTTGGATAAGATACTAGTTGAATATGATGATCTATTACCCTTTGTATTTATACAAGCATTGGAATCACAAACAAGTGTAATACAAATGTTGATACTTAGTGACATTTCTTTGTATTGACTTCCCTTGTAGTTAACAGGAGATAAGATTAATATCACAATACATATTGATGATGGTAAATAGGTAACATGATATCACATTGTTGAACCTTAAGCTAAGTTGTTCTTGTATTACTGATATCATAGTAACGGAATGGCTCTATTCCCCTTGTATTACAAGTTAAGCTATTGACTTTAGTTCTTATTATATACTACCCTTTTTAGTTAACAATCATGTTGTTTGCTTCATGACCTTATGTTATAGCTCATACAACAACCTTTAACTGTAACTAGACAAATAGGGAAGAGGTTAGTAGTATCCCTATTCAATGGACTTACTTCCTTATAGTGATCACTGTTTTGGTACTAGGATGGGATTCACAGTATGGAATGTTATGGACTTAATGGGAATTAATATCACTGACTACTACACAATGAAAGATTCAAACCAATGTAATTAGTAGTTCATAATCAGATACATTATTCATATCAGGAAGTTGCACCCATTGTTAGTTTTATACTAATTTCCATATTCAAGTAATGGTAATAAGATAAGATAATCCACAATCAATGATAATAAGATAATATAACCTGCAATCAATCATGAAGGCAGAGAAGAATCTATTTTCTCAAAGAGGGAAAATAAAAATAAAAATTAGATGATCATTAGACAAGCTTATGATGCCCACTCAAGCTTGAAACTACCTTAGCATTTTCATCATTTTCAACAGTTCTTAAGTGCATGCCACTTGGTCTGAGGATCCATGAGCTGACAAGAACCCCATTCGGGAAAGCTTGGGTAGAGTCCCCAACTTTATAATAATGCATGTCCTCTTCCATAATCTAGGTACATTCCTATAGAAAATCTGTAGCAAATAATTCCTGTAGAAAATTTGGGTACATTACAGGTTAAGCTATTGCCTTGCTATTGTAATGGAAAGGAAATGGACCTTGGGGATATTGACCTAAAGTCCATTTATTCTTCCTACTAGCATCAATACTTGAATTCAAACACTGAGAAATAGGCTCAGATTCTGAAGCACTCACTGGTTCATAATAAAATTCTTATCAACCCAACAACAAAATTAAAAGGTATTCCCTCTATTCTTTCTACAAGAATTAAATCCTCTTCCTCTGCTCAACCTAAAAAACCTAAAGAAAAACAAAAAGAGGATGGCAAAGAAACAAACAAATTCTTAAATATTTGGGAGAGTTTTTGGTTAACTCAAGCTGCCTTACCTTGATGAAAGATAATTTCCTACCCAACCCCCCACATTCCTCATGAAGGTCATCTCTTGGAATATCAAAGGCCTTAATGGTAAAACCAGTCACGAGTTTCTCAGTCAAAACTAGGCACGGGCTTGGTCTCAGTTTTTTTTGTTTCACACTACCTCTGTTGTACAGGATCATATCTACAGGATCCTTGGATTCCAAAGGAGCTATATTCCATCAAAATATATCAGTTCCTTCTCATTGAAAATAGATAACGAAATTCATCATGGGAAACCTTCAAAGATCCTTTGTGTGGGGTGGATCTTGCAAAGAAAAGAAATGGGATTTAGTCACTTGGACATGCTCAATCTTCTTAACCTCAAACAAGGACTCATTCTAAAATATCTATATGTCCCCAACTCATTTGTGGAGCTAAATGAAGCACTACACTCTATGGGACCTCCTTTAGTGCAAGATGTACTACCCTCCCATAGAGCCTCACGACCTGATCATACTTTCATGAAATTTTTCGAGCTCCTTAATATGGAACAATGTCTGGAAAAAGAAAAATATTATCCACACTCATTGTTTTTCAGAAGTCAAGGATGGAACCAATGTTTTATTTTGGGATGAAATATGGCAGCAACTTCCTCCTTTCCACCGTAATATGGAAATCCTTTCCAATGGACGTGAGTAGAATTTTCAACTTCTTCTATCTAGCCCCAACCACGACTTTATGCTACATCTTCTCTAGAAAATGTTTGACTAGATGTAATTTGACACTGTATCATAAAGAAATGATGTCAACGATTTAAAATTTAATTAGATGGTAGATTTCTTCCATCTAACCAAACATGGCATAAAGTTAATCGTTGATTTTCATATATTGTTCTCCATACTCGTTGGATGCATGAAATCTGATTGTCCATATAGATAACCTCTACTTCGTTACCAGAATTTTACCCATGTACTCTTCATATATTATGTGTTTCCATCATAGTAAGTGCTTATCATGTTGTGACTTTGCCTTGCTGTTTGTACTTTTGGAGCATTCCATCAACTTTATGTCATAATATGTGCTCGTCTAAATATTGTTTTCATTTTTTGTGTATTTACCAAGTTTATTTGTGGTAATAGTAAGAAACCAAAATATATTTGAAATGGGCATGGGTAGTTGAGTTATGCATCACCCTATTATAATTGTGTCTAACATAAACAACATTTCTATTAATTTTGTCCTATGTTTTTTTTTTCTTCATAATTTTTGTTGGTCAATGTTGGAGATATTAACTCGTACTTGTCTTGTTCTTAGTTTTTCATGAATTTCCAAAGCATAGATATTGAGGCGAGATGTCAAGACAGGATTCTCAAAACATTCCTCACAAACTCTCTAGGCTCTCCCAAAAAGGAATAAAAGGAACCCTTTTTCGACTGAGATTCTGAGTGACCAACGAAAATCTCATCAGAGGAGATTATTAAACGAGTCTGTGAATAGATCAACTTCAGAATGTGCTCAAGTAAGTTCTATGGATGCAACCTTATATAGATTGTGCATTGATACTCCTACACATGAGAATGTAGGGAATACCTCACGACAAGAGAATCTTTTTGGTAATTTTCTTTGATTTTGTTTATTTTGTTGTATTTTTCTGTATTTAAATTTATGTCAAGTATAATGTTGTAATTACTTTCAAATGTGTGTGTAGACAATGATTTTAGAGTAAGGGACGACAATGAAAGAGAGAGTGGGTGTCACGAAGATTCTAATTTTGGTGCAGAGGGTGAAGGTGGATTTAGGAGGTCGCGTTATCAAGAGACAAAAGATTACATGCCTACATCCACCTATCCTTCGGATGTTGGTGATGAACTTCTCTGGGAGGGGATTACTGAAGTAATGACTCTTAAGTGATGATCAGGTGTTAAAAGGAGGTTGGAAAATGATTTTCATATCTTGGAACTCCCTCAAGAGAGTAAACAAAGCTTGCAGATTGTTTTGCATTCATTGCAAAACTTTGTGGACGCATGTCAAACTATGGGGCCAACCACTGACAATTTTATCGATTTAATGAGGCGGGGAAAGTTAGAGGTGATGGGCCCTGATAAATGAGACGCAGTAAAAAATAAAGTTTCAAAAGAAAACACAATTTTGATGTTCAATTTCAAAGATGGGCCAAAGAGGAAGATGTTGAAGGTGCAATATTTTAAGCACCCCGACATTGCAGGACATATGTATAACATATTTTTGGCAGCATATGAGAAATTATCGTGGAACGATGAGGTTCCACATTATTTTGCAAGACACTTTTATACAGATTTTTTCATGGACATGCACCGTGATTATACTAGTCTATCGTTCGATTATTATGGGGCTGGTAAAGGACGGACATATGATCGAAAATGGGCATATTGAAATGTAACATTGCATAAGCCTCCACGACCTTTAGTATCTCTCCCAACAAGGGAATTTTCTTCACATTCAAAGTTGTGCGCTTCATCAGAGGTTGGTAAAGAGGCTAGGAATGCAATTGGAAAAAATTGGAATCGATTTTTTATGGTGTTGATGTTGGCTTGAACCATTAGTGAGCAGAAGCCAATTCTCAGGCCATATTTGTTTATAAAACAGATACAGAGTTAGATACCATGTCAGTAGAATATCTTCAGGAGTATGCAAAATTTTTCTGTGATGGTTGGAAGAAGATCATTCAGAATGAAGACCCGAACATCATATTTGTATGTGTTCTAGTTAGTAAATTTTTGATGCATTTTAGGACAGTTTAGTTCAAATTCTAGATTTATATACATATCATTGTATCTATAGAAATAATTAAGTTTTTATTGTCATTAATTGCAGTTTGGAAATATGTTAAATTAATCTCTAGTAAATAGGGGACTTGATTCCATAATTTTAAATTTTGATGGGTTGNGAATCCTAGATTTATTTCTTAGTTGTGTTGTTCACAGATCCTTATTCCATCTCCTACTACTTGGGTAGGCTTGTCTCAATTCTCATTGGCAGAGTTTGAAGAGGGTGAGAGTTCACAGGTATCATTCCATGTGTTAAAATTGTTTAAATTTAATTTTCAAAATTTCAAAATTGAAATGTGTTATATAGGGTAATGTGGAGAAGAGAGCACCTGAGAGTGTACTTAGGAGGGAGATTGGGATTGAGGAGGAAGCGGAGGAAGAACCCATACCTAGGAAGGATGAGTCCATTCCTGATAATTCATAAATGTATGTTCATTTCACATTAGTAAGTTTTAATTTGCTTTTATGTTGAGGTTTTATATAAAAGTGTTCAAGCTTATGTTGAATAAGCTTATATTTTTTACTTTTATCAAATTTTTGTTTTCTAAAATTTCTAGTTTAGCTTTTACTATTTAACACTTTGAGCAATTATTTTGAAATATATAGAACCCCTTATATAAGCTTATCGTTGTCTTAAATGGTACATTCAAACTTATTTAAGTTTAGATCATGATGAAGACCTAATTTTGAAATTGAACATTTGATTATTTGAGAACAGACTCTATCCCACATCAGAAAAGAGAAATTTTCTAAATTTTCTTCTATTGCATTCCTTGCCTTTTTTTCCAAGAATGACATAGTATGGGGACATTTGTATTTTCTACATACAACAAAGTGAATTCCTTCTTGTCAAGGTATTGTCAAAATCTTAACTAAATTGATTACTAACCACAAAAACCAACATTCTTGAGTAGATTTACAAATAAACTATGCATATGTATATCTGAACTAGCTCACACATATTGTATATGTTAGCTAGCTCATAGATAATTTCCAAGAGCATTTGATTATATGTAATATGAATACATCTTAAAGATGAAAGATTTAAATGGTTTTTGAAGAATGACTTAACATATGTGTAGATTTGTGTTTTCTTTATGTACATGAAAGATTATATGAGAACTGTAAGGATCCTCCTCGTTACGACAACAACTCTGAAAGCAAGTGCAAATTCTTTTTTTTTTTTTTTATTCAACAACCAACAAGACGCAACCACGAAGTTCAGCACAAGAAGACTGAAGGCACTCAACGAGTAACTACAATAATATACGACCATAGGCAGACGGCGCACAGCACAAACATTAAGACATACTAGGGTGCATAGTAAGAACACAGAGGGAAGAATCCATGGTGTTAGGGTTACTAATTCTGCACAAGAAAGCAGGGCGTTTAGTCTTATGTCTTCTCGAAAGAAGATTAGACAGGCTCCTGGCCGACTGCTCAGGCAGAAACTAGTAACCCAACCTAGAACAAGACGCAAGCAAGATGAACAAAACAGGACGACCCCGACATATCACAGTGACAACAAGCAATAAACGCCCCTAGACAGGAGGCGTACAACTAGCAGCCGTAAGAAGAAATGACAACAGGTGTTAAGTATAGTACAGTCATAGATGGAAGAATCCAACAGTAGAGTTTACTATTTCTTCACAGAAAAGCAGGACTTTTAGTCTTATGTCTTCTCGAAAGAAGATTAGACAGGCTCCTGGCCGACTGCTCAGGCAGAAACTAGTAATCTCTATCGGGTGTGTCGCAAGAGTGGAAACCCTTCCTTTAAAGGGCTCGAGACTCTTGATACGAAAATGGATTCCTTACACAGAAAAATCACACACATAGACATGTCTCCTAAGGCTACCCGGGGGTGACTATATCCCGCCCGACAATCGACCAAGCAACCAACTGAATACTATCAAGTGAAACATAAACAAGAAGGGCGACTACGTCCTTTACGGATGGCACATGGCAAGAAGGACTTCGACAATGAGCACCCAAGTTCAACATTGTTTTAAATGAACAACCACCCTAATTGACTAACTCGGAGTAATTTATTGTACGTAAGTCAAGTTATTGCACCATATATATTATTAACAACAATAAAATTTACAATAACCCTGTCATGAAATATTAACCATCCTTCATTTATATCACCTGTCCGGACCAAGATTCTGCGATTACAATACCTCTTATATGCTACAAACACCAAAATGATAATGACCTTACCAGATAAAAACTTTTCGATAAACAGGAGGGGCTCACAATTCGATGTTTGTTTATGATCATAAAACCATTATTAATGCAGTAAATAACCTCATAACTAGCCTCATATTTATAAATAACCCCAACATATGAATAACCTCATGTGTATAATTATTATAAATATAACCTCATGTTTATACATAACATCATATTTATGAACAACATCATGTTTAAAAAATAACAAATCATCTTTTTAACATAACATCATGCTTAAAAATAAAATAACATCATGTCAATATATAACCTAACCTCAACTATATAATAACATCAGGTTTTAAAAATAACAAAATGACATTGTAACTGGAAACGCCAATGTATAATAGCAACGACATCTAATATGACCATGGGTAAATGTAACAGGATTTAAAGGAACATTGTACAATTATCCAAATTAAAAGTGCAAAACCCCCTTTTTTTTTTAAAAGAAACAAATACATTTAAATAACGGTATATATGACAACATTAAGATTATATATAGTCGTTGTCACTGACATTTAATTATCTTAGAAGGCAAACAAGAGTGAGGTCGTAAGGCGATTGATTGTCAGTCTCATTTAATCAAATTGAAGGGCGTTGTTTTGTGTTTTGTTTTTATTTTAAAACAGCAAGGTGGCGGAATCCCAGGATTTGCGTACCTCCATATTAAAAGTGACCAGATCATGCATTAAAGTGACAAGAATTAAAACAAATCCCACTAAAAAGAACAATATGTTGGATTAATGAGAGGGGGGGTGAATCAGTAATAGAGCAATTTAACCATATAATCCAAGTGTTATATCAATGAAGCATTATTATCCAATAACTGCAGAGTAAATAAGCAATGAACAAATGAACAATCATACACATACACAGTACACCAGTGTTTTACGTGGAAACCCAAATC
>JASDQU011025959.1:0-32095 GCA_032191745.1 Picea mariana
TTAGTTGTTTAAAATTAATTAAGCAATTATAGTGACCAACACTCTCCTTTCAATCTTATACCCTTTTCTTGTTTCCATTTTTTGATATGTTACAACTAACATTTTGTTAAGACTTACTCTTCAAAAATCACCTTGTGCCTTTACTCTATAGCCTTAGAAATATTATTTGTAGGGAAAACCCCCTTGAGTTGAATAAGAGCCAACCATAAGTGTGAGGAAAAGTTATTGATGTGACAATGGGTAGTATTCCTAAGTTGCACAAGACTAGTCCCTTGATGCTTGAGACTTTACATCATTTAGGGGTACTAGATTTTGTTGTAAAACACCCCATTCACTTATATCGCACCAGTGCATATTGGTATTCTAAATGCACTGGTACAAAAAATTATGATACACATCAATAATTGACCTCCATAAGAAACTCTGTAAATTTTTAATTGTGAAGGTTTGTACTTCTATTTTCTTTGTACATTTTTAATTGGTGTGTTTATGCCAACATACTGCACTAGTGTGCTTAAGTCTATAAGGCATAGTGTGAGCCAAATTGAAAATAAAAATAGGGCACGCATTTATCATCAATGCACTGAAATATCAAGTGAAAAAAACAATGGGAAATTCATTTTGTGCAAACCCTAGTCCCTATTCCATTATTTTTCCAAAATTTAGAGGGAATACTTGTGCAAGAGAGATTTACCAGGGAAAAATTTGGAGTGGATAGTTTTTTAAATAGTCAAATTTGCAAGGGATTGATGTATATGTAACGTTCCTACTTTGATCTTCCTTAAACATTGTCTTGTTTGTTGCATGGCTAATGTACAAAATGTTTGCTACTGTAGATGTTATATGGTTTAGCTCATTAAACAAGATCTTCCCACAACAATTTGGACCCATTTTTTGTGTTTATGGAAAATAATAGTATTGATAACAAACTATAATGGCATTAATTCTAATCAAACATGAATATGAGAAACAAATCAGGTTGCTTTATTTACTTATTCATGGACTAATATATTATTGAGATAGCTCACAATCATGTCTTCATTTCACGTAGTAAATAAAAACGAAACTCTCTGACCTGTTTATGAGATATGCGCTTCTTGTAGGTATGAAAATACACAATAGTGAAGAAACGTGAACAAATCTGAAAGTTTTTTCTGCTACAACAATAAAATGATTGAAGAACAATAGCCTATTGAGTAACAAACTCGGCCTCCATAGAGAAGGATGTGACCTTGGAAAGAGAGCTAAACTTCCAAACTCAGTTTCCCATCTACAGGAATGCTCCCAGATTGAAGGTGAATGTGCCTAAGGACAAGAGAAATTTGTCCCACACTTGAGTAACCCGACCCACTACAGAAAACATGACTCCAATTTGTTGAGGAAAAGATATGAAATAATCTTACTCAAGCATTTTCAAATTTTGCTTGGCTAAAGCAAAATATATGGGAATATCACCCTAGGTTTATAGCCAACAAAAATAACATCCTAACTCACAAGTATTAATTACGAGTGCTTAGGCTAGCCTTTTATCAACAAAAAGCTTGCTGGAAATTTAATTTTTATGTAACTTTCTGAACGTATCGGTTGCTGAAATAAATGTAAAGATAGAAGTAAAGTCACCAAGATGATAATCAAGACAGATGAGACATAAAACAATCCTTTATTTCATTCAGATTCACCAAAGAGTCATTTTCTTTACAAAATCTCATGCAGAAATTTTGGACCAAATTCAAACTTAAACATCCTCGATGGAACATACAAAAGGACCTCTGATAGAAAACCAAAACTGAACTCTAAATATGGATCAGCTTGCCACAGATTGTTGCCCACTCGACTTTGCACAATAGCCTTTGTCAGTCATGAAAATTAATTCACAAACAGTCAAGTCTACACGGAGTATCAAAGATAGATCAACACCTCTAAAAAACAAGTGTCTGAATGATGCGATTCAACCCTGAATATTGTTGTCTACAATAAGACCCTGCTATCATAAAAGAGAATTAGGCTTGTGATGAATAATGAATGAATGAAAACTGAACTATCTCAACATAAACTCAAAGAGAAAACCTTAGTATGCTTCTGCTTCTATCCTCCCTTTGTTCCTCCCTTTCCTTTTGCCTTTAAACAAATTAGAATTGGTTGAAGTAGTTGAACCAACTCATTAGTTAAGTTAATTAAAAGACTCAACTAACTTTAGTTAGGGGGAAGAGTAATAATTATAATAAGGGTTATAAATAAATAATAACTAGTAGGTGGGACCCCTTGTGACTCCCTTTAGTTCATAACAATCATAACATAACCATTAGCTAAGTAAAACACACCTTCTTCCGTCTCCCATCAACATATTCACTTTTGGCAAATTTAGCTCATGATATTTGAAATAATTTTCAAAAATATTTCTCATATATCCAAAATAAAACATGTTGTCCAAAATTTCCTAAAGTCAACTGTCATCAACAATGGATAAAAATAAAAAAATCAAAAGCTATATTTCCCAGTTGTGAGGCCATCTTTCCTTTGTTGATGCTATCATCTTTTAGTCCTTCTCTTTGACAGAGGCGTAATAGGCCTTTGTTTTTAGCCTTTTATTTGAATAGCTCATCCCTACATGTGTGATTGATTAGAAAATGATCTTTTAATTAACCATACATGACAACTCTTTTAAAATATGAAATGGATTTTGGCTCAACAATATATCAGAATCATGCAATCCAATCCATACAAATTGTTTTATTGTTTATCAATGAGCAGGGGGTGGAAAAGGGTTCTGGGATATGCGAGGGGTTTGTATTGAGAGAAACATGGTATAATGAGGGGGAAAAGAACATGGTTACTTCTCAATGATAACAACAATCAACTGTGAATAAAACCAATAAAACATCTTTGTAATCCACACAAGACACTGCCACTTTAAACTGCTTTAACACCGAAATTCTCTTGACTGTAATCAATCTCAGAACAGAGAGTGAAAAAGATGAATATGGGAAGGTGATGGGAGTTGTAATTAGCGGAAAATGAAATAATGGAAGGGAAGAAGAACGATTATTGTTCATGAAATTAATTAAGTGATCCATAAAACATTCTGCGAAAAGAGATGCACCAACCAATCAATCGTTGTGAACAAATAACAATTACTGTGTATTTAACTAGTTCATTGTTCATAACAAATATCCAACACAGTGCCATCACAAGACAATATGCATTCCACACAATCTATAAAGGGGTTTTGGCAACCATCAAAATCAACCACTGCCCATACATTACTTCAATCAACAAATATACTCAAAGTCATGTTTCCAAAATTAACAATGAAGTCACACTATCATTGCAATCGGGCTTGTCATTTAAATGCAATGTTATTTGTTAAACATATATAGGGGAAGTCAACCCAATAATCCAGATTAAATTTCAAAACCCGAATTGACATTTAAACAAACATACCACACCCACTATTCCAACACAAGATATGCACAGAATAATTCAATCATGCAAGTGTAACTCTGTCACTGTACAAGCCCAATTCAATGTGACTCTAAAAAGTTGGGCAATCCATCCAACATGACAAGGTATCAACCACATGCATGTCTCAACAAATGATCGGAATGCAACAAAAACATGCTTAAAACTTTGGGGGTACCCCTGAGTGTGAAACCCAAGCTATCCATATTATACACAGTGTGCAGCCACCAAAACACCACTATGCAACATCTCCATTTTACAAAACCAAACACATAGTCACAGTAATAACTCAACCTATCATGTTGAGCCATCACCCAAATACAATATTGTTTCGATTTAGTCAAACTGTAATCAACTATGTTATGTAAAACTCAGCTTATACAATCAGACAATTCTAAGCATAAAGTGGATGCAGTTCCTACAGTCATCCTGGTTGTAATAACCATTCAACCCCAAAAGAAACCAATAGTTACAATGACCATTTATTTTTTACGTAGAAACACCAGACCTACGAATGAAGTATGCGTGAGCGTTGTTTAGCAATCGTAAACGATGCCAAATCAAGCATCCAACTAATCTTAGTGCAAAAGACAATGGCAGTGCATCAACCTATCAACCAATTCAATGTTCAGCTTATATTTGGATTGTCGGAACCATCAACAACCGACCTACCATGTTGTGGAAACCACACACATTCACACATTGACATGAGGCGAGGCTGCAACTTCCTCAAAAGACAATACTAGGTTACCAACCATAAGAGGGAAACTGTGTTATTTGGAACTGTCAAAGTATTGATGCAAGGTTTCCATTTCAATAACACAGGCAATGACTAGATACTAAAATCCACACGATTGTCTCATAACCAATTGGGTGAGCCTGCATTTAAATTAATCAAGAATACATTTCAATCCACAATAACCCATAGTAAACCTGACATGCCCGACAGTCCTTTCTATAAAAACCTCAAACTGGAGGAGTTAAGGATTTGCTTCCGAACCAGCACTAGAGTCAGCTCCTTTCAATGGTAAAACTTCTGAGACTAACGACACATACACAGATAACACCACAACTTACTTCGTGGAAAAAGTGATGAAAATTTGTGGCAAGAGAGGCCATAACAGAGGAATAAGGTTCTACCTCAGCCTAGTAATGATACCTAACACACGCAGGTTACAACCCGTGTGACTCCTCAGTCAAATAACTACAACGTTGAGGTAAAGATAAGGCCGATAAGAAACAAAATAACTCACTGCGCGACCTTTGGTGGTGAAAACAACCCAATGCCCTAATGTACAATGCGCGGTGACACAAACGCTTCAATCATTAAACCCCATAAAATCCCACAGATTGGATACAACAATACGAAAGTGTGAAGATAGCCCACCAAGACCAACAAGGATAACATAGATCTTTTGTGACTTCTAATGCCTAGGATAACCAGTAACACTATGACTTCAACATCATTGCTTAGAAAATCATCAATGTTTCATTTCACAATCACAATTTTACACAGTTTCAATACTTAAGGAAAGCACAAACCAATACACATGAGCCAACATCCATTTCATAACCAGAGCAGACTCATGAAGGGCCAAAAAAAACATACCTGTAATTGAACTCCTTAAAACGCGAGTTGGCCGAGCAGTTTCTCCCTGCTAAGAAATCAGAGCATAACCAATGCAACAATGTTTGAACAATAACCCGACTAGGGTGGTGACCAACGGAAGGAGTAAAGGTGGTGTGCAGTAAATGCACATCACCTCCACACTACAAGTTCATTCAATTCTTAGTACGCGACAACTATTAATCAACAAATCATCCACCTTGAACCATGCATCGAAACCAACAACCTTTAATTTCCAAGAGCGCCACCCACATCACATATTACCATCTCCACTATATAGAAATGCATGTCAACATTGTTCTATAAAACCTCAATAAATCGCATGGCTATCATATGTTATCTAGGATTTGCCACAATCTTTTAAATGCATATAGTATAGCATGTTAGCATAGGATAGTTTCTCCTTTTAATTTGCTTTCATTTGTTGTTACTAACATATGTCTATTACAGGTGTCCCAAGTAATAGATCCAAAAACAGACAACAAAACATCAGTATAAAACTTGAGCTTGGAACAGCAAGGGGACTATGTATAATATGCATGATCCATTTTCCAATAAAACAAGATATCGTCAATCATGAAAGAAATATTGAACAGTAGCATAATCATCAAATAAGCACCAGATTTGATCTTCAATCTACAAGGGGGTCCCACCTACTACTATTATTTAGCTTTTATAATAATAGGCTTTAGAAAAACTTTGCGGGCAAAACTTCGTTGTGAATTTAATCGTCAATGAACTGGCAACTTCACAAGGAAATTTGTTTTCAATAGATTTAGAACTCAGAACTCAAGGTTTTGCAGACCAAGAAAGTAACTTTACAAGATGTAACCATAATAATTATGCAATAGGGGGAAGTGAACGGATTTAATGGAAAAATGACGAGGAATTTGGCAATAACTCATGAAAAATGTTAAGTATGAGGGGGGTTGTCTCTGTATGCATAATCATTCAACCAGAATTGACTCTTAATTCAAGGAGAAAAATTAAATGCTCTGCTCTTTTATTTTCAAATGGATGAAGAAATGGGAAGAAGAAGCGGGAGATAATCAATCTCTTTATAAGACAACAATGAAAGTAGATGACAAATTCAAGTGTGTCCTCAGGAAAACATCATAACAGTCGTGTAAGCTTGATTGTTATTGACTAACAATATCTCACAGGAGTGTCACTATGGCATAACTGATCCAACATCTTATTTCCAACTAAACTAAAAAATGACAAAAATCGAAATCCAGCAGAATAAAATTGCAAAAAATTAAAATAGCAGAAATAAAGTGACATAAGGTAAAAATAATAGGAAATGCTTAAAACAAAACAAAAAAAAAGGAAATCAACTACTGTAAGCAGGAAAAGAAAAGAAAAAATGAAAATTGAAAACAGAGCTATATTATAGAAAATCCAGACAACGTTAGATATTTTCAAATTGGTTCCATGTAATGCTTTAGGTGAGAACCGTTAGTGTTGTAGGAAAACAATCGCTCATGCAAGTCTTTTAGAATGTAATAATTGGTACCTAAGACAAAAGCGATCTTGAAAGGACCCAACCATAATTTTTGAAATTTTGAATGTCTTCCCTTATCAGCGTGAGTTGAATCCCATAGCAAGACCTTTTCATTTACCTTAAACTTGACAGTCTTGACACTCTTGTTGATATACTTCTTAACAATTTGTTGTCTCCTTTTAATATTATCCAAGGCAAACATCCTTTGTTCTTCCAAAGCTAGTAGTGCATTTACCCTTTGCAAAACATCTGAAGAATTTAACTCTTCGATCTGTAGCATCAACCTTAAGGAAGAAAGTTCCAACTATGTTGGCAAGAGGGCTTCTTGACCATAAACAAGCTGAAAAGGAGTACAACCAGTGCTTACCTTGACGGTAGTTCGATCTGCCCAGAGGGCATAGGTGAGGAGAGTATGCCACTGATGAGACTTATCTTCAATGAGCCTTTTGAGGATTATTACCAAATTTTTGTGGGTAGATTCGGCCTGCCCATTTCCTTGGGGGTAATAAGCTGATGAGGTGAAATGTTTAACCCCCAACTTGGCTAGAAATCGAGTCAGCTTAGCAGAAATGAAAGCGGGGCCATTGTCTGTAATAATTTCTAATGGAAGACCAAATCTGGAAAAAATATTATTTTCAAGGAAAGAAATTACTTGATCATCTGTGGAATGCTTAAGTGGGACAACTTCAGCCCATTTCATAAAATAGTCTATGGCTGTCAAAATAAAAACTTGTCTGACTGAAGAAGGGGGATTAATAGGACCAATAAAATCCAATCCCCACTTTGAAAAGGGAAAATCTGGCAAGACAGGTTGTAATGGCATGGCTGAAAGGCGTTCCTTCCCAGAAAACTTTTGGCACTTGTCACAAGACCTCAAAAAAACATAAGAGTCACGAAAGATCGAAGGCCAATAATATCCTTTCCTAATAATCTTGAAAGCAAAGGTTTTTGCAGAGAAATGACCTCCTACATGAATGACAGAGCTTGAAGAACCGTGAGCTTCTTGTAACAATTTATGTGCATCTTCATTATTCACACAGTGAAGAAGCACACCATCAACTGATCTTTGAAATAAGAAGTCTCCTATAATGACATATCTTGCAGATTCAAGACAAAGTCTTCTCTTTTGATGAGTATCTAAGTTGTCTGGACATATTTCGTTCTGTAAATAATAAACCAAATTCCTGTACCAAGGATGCTCAGACACAGAGAGGATCTGATCGTCAATGTAAAAGAGAGTTGAAAGGGAACTATCTTCTTCATCAATTTCTTCACCATTCTCATCATGTTGAGACAAGTGAAGGGCTAGGTCATGTCCCTTAATAATGGTAGAAGTCATGATATTTAAATCATCCTCTTGGATCTTGGCAAGCCAATGTGCAATATTTCCTGAAAGATAAGTTTGTGAGAGAAAACACTTGACCGCAGGTAACGAAACTTTTACCAATGTATGCTTACCTAATATGTAGTGGAGAAACTTTTCAAAAGCCTTAACAAGAGAAAAAGCATGTTTCTCAATAAAAGAGTACTTAAATTCATCATCAGACAAACTTTGACTCATGTAAGCCACAGGTTTTTCATTTCCTTGGTCATCATTTTGCAAAAGGACAACAGAAATTGCCTCCTCGGTGGCATTAGTATATATCGTGAATTCCTTCCCAAAATTCATCTTCGCCAAAACCAGTGCGGAATTGATTACTTTCTTAATCCCTTCAAAATCATTTTCGATATAATTTGTCCAAGAAAAAGAATGATCTTGCTTAAGCAGATTATGGATTGGCTTGACCATCACCGCAAAATCTGGAGCAAACCTACGAACGAAGTTAACAACCCCCATAAAGGCTTGAACTTATTTCTTGGAAGTGGGAGCAGGAAGATTAAGGATGGAAATAATCCTTTTAGGATCAATGCTTATTCTCTAATCGAAGACAATGTGTCCAAGGAGCTTGCCCTTGGTAGCACCAAAAATGGACTTGGAAGGATTTAGAGAAATTCCAAATTTCCTACATCACATGAGAACTTTTCTCAGATGACCAAAGTGATCTGATCAGATTTTAGAGTAAATTGTTAAGTCATCAAGGTAGATCTGAATGATCCTACTGATCAAATCGTCAAAAGCTAATTGCATAACTCTTTTAAAGGTGGCACCTACATTAGATAAACCAAAAGGCATATGTTCATAAGCAAAGGTGCCCCAACGAATAATAAAGGTGGTTTTATATTTATCTACCCTTTTTACCTTGATTTGATTGTAACCGGAAAACCCGTCAAGTAAGGACATCATTTGTGACCCTACAACTTGTTGCAAAATCATTTCCATGTTAGGGAGAGGGAAGTGATATTTTATACTAGATCGATTTAATGCACGAAAATCAATGCACAATCTGATCTGACCAGTTGTTTTTTGAACGTGGACTAGATTTGAGACCCATTCAGAATATTTGACTGGAAAGATGATTCCAGCCTTCAAAAATTTTCCCAACTCCTTTGGAATAGTTGCTTCTAGCGTAGGGTTGATAGGTCTTTGTTTTTGACTAACTGGTTTTACGCCTTCCTGAATGGGGATGGCATGTTGTATAAGGCCTTGATCAAAACCACGAATATCCTCATAAGACCAAGAAAAAACATCTTGAAATTCACCAAGCAACTTGGAAAACTTCTCCTTCTCTTCATCTGAACATTTGGCACCTATTTTGACGTTCTTTGGAGTCTCGGATGTCCCAATGTTCAAGGAGATGGTTTCACCCACCTTCATTTTCGACTCTTCTTCTTTTTGTTTCTCCTTGTTGCCTACATCACTCGAAGAAAATGAACTCTCTAGAGGAGTCAAGCCTTTAGGAATCTTGTTATCTTCTATGGATATAATTTCCTTAGGCTTAAAAGGTTCATTTTGAATAAAAGCACAAATGTTCTAATCATCAGGGAAGACCTGCCAAGATTCTATATTGTTGGGAATATGCCGACGATATAGGGATTGAAAGGTACAATCAGGTATGTGTGGCAGAAGTTGTTGATTAGGGAAGGCTGCAAAAACTGCTAACTGATCAACCATTGAGTTTAACTCCCTTTTAACATGGGTGATGTTGAAAGATAAAAGGTTCAAGATAAGTGACCAAACTGTTTGGGTGTATTGTTTCATCAACTTGTTGCTAGGAGAGTAAATTTTACGCACAAGATTCACAACAAGCTCGGGATCCCAAAAAACTGAAGGTGACCACAGCTAAGATTATAAGCTTTTTCAATGCCTAATAGAAAGGCTTCGAATTTAGTGACATTGTTAGTGCAAGTGAACTCCAACTGGTAAGAAAAGTTATGAATTTTTCCTATAGGAGAAATCAAGATAATGCCAGCTCCATTACCTTCATTTGAGCATGAACCATCAAATTTCATGTGCCACATGCCATCATATAAATCGATTTGTTCCATGGGAATGTTATCTTCCTCGGCAAAGATGGAATATACTCCCAAGTCTTCTTCAATATAGTTTATGTTAGGTTGTGGGACACTCTCTATGTAGGGTGATATCCTTCCTTCTCTAAGTACTATAATGTTTTTTTCGTTCTGACGAACAGATAAATGTGTTCCGTCGAGTGAGAGGTATCCACCCATTGAGGTTTTCCAATCTCTTCCTCAGATGATTGAGTAATTGCTTACTGACATATCAATTACCTAAATATTGAGCGTCGTCCTTATTTCAAGGTAAGCGCACAAAACAAAGGTCACATATTTAATCTCACCTATGGTCTTTTGTTGTAGACTATTATAAGAGAGCATGCTTATGGCGTTTTCATCTGTACAAGACAAGCCTAGCTCTTCCGTAATAATCTTCGACATCACACTTGGGCCCAACCCACCATCAATGAGGCAACAATGGGCAATTTCATCCATGATCTTTACAGAAATATAAAAAGGGGTATTTTTTACAGGGTATCTAAAGTTATGTACACCTACTTTATTTATAGAAGAATCCTCTTCGTTTACCTCTTCAGAAAGATTGGCTACAACATAAGATTTTCCTTCCACGAATTGTTTCAGATGCATCTGTTGTTGAGGGACAACAACCATGTCTAGGAGGGTTGCATATGCTTTGATTTTGTCCAATTGATTCAAGATATTGTATTTGGAAGAGGGGAGAGAGGGAGTGATTCGTTTACTCTCAGGGACCCTAGGAACCTGGAGTGCAGCAGTAGTTGAGGATGGACTCAGGATAGAAGAACTGCAAGGAGGGTCAAATTTTTCCTTGGGAGTATAGAATTTGTTCCTAGTGTTGATGAGCATGACATCCTCTGGCCCTGCAAAATATAGGAAAGTGATAGTAGCTTATGGTCTTTTACCAAAGATCTTATCTTTGAAACTCTTCTTTACCTCACATGTAGTTTCTTCGTGGTGTTCCTAGCAAAAGTTACACCAAATCAGAGGCAAGATAGCTTTAGGCTGAAAATTCCTTTCAACCAGATTTCTAAAGGGGGGTACAGAAGAGGATGAAGCTTCAGGGGTGAGAGGGGAGATAGTACCTTTTCGCTCAAATTATATCATACGATTGTTCATATCTTGTACTATCTATAAGAGAGCGGCCATGTCTGTTTGTCTAATTGATTCTCCCTGGGGAAGAACAGTTATTTTAAGTTGTTCTTCATACTCTGAGCAAGTATGCAGAGCAGAACCGATATTATCAATGGCCTTTTCCTCAAGCCTATGACGGTAGGGGGAAGGAAATGCATTATAATAATGCATGAAAGCGGCTTGGTTCTGAGGGCAGATAAGTTCTGGGATTTGATTGTATAATTTGGTGAAATGCAAGTTGAAAGACTTGATGGTCTCACCATCTTTATAGGTGATGTTATTGTATTCCCTTAACTTCTCGGCATGGCTTTTAGATTTCTCATAAGTGGATCAGAACTAATAGATCAACTCCTCCCAAGTATAAAATATCTGAGGAGGAAGGTCAAAGAAGTCAGTCGCAGCCTTTCCTTCCAAGGAATTGACGAACAAGCGCATGCAAGTGTCATTGTCATTGGCCCCTATGTTATGACAAGCATTAGAAAATGCCACCAGGTGTTTGTTTGTACTGACAGTGTTATCTCCCGAAAACTTAGGCAAATTCTCTTTAAACTTCAGAAGTGGACAAGTAGAAGGTGCTAGGTTAAGAGGGGAGGACACATGCCACGATGTGGTTGTAGCGTCTTCTTCGAACTGAAAAATCCCATACTTTTTAATGACTTTGGTGGGTTTTGTGGTAGATTGTATAGGGATATTGTGGCTATATAATCTACCAATCACTGATGACAATGAAGATTGAGAAGATGGAGCACTTTTAGTTCCACTAGAGCCTCCACTAGATGTCATCATGTGGATAATAGGTGAGGGAAAGAAAGACGAACTTGATGAGTCGGATAAAGTTCTCCTTAGAGCACTTTGTTGGGCAGATAACACAACATTTCTCCTTCCTATTTCAGCAATAGGATTGATTTCAGGTGACAAGCCTATTTTTCTTCTAGAAGCACAAGAATCTAAGGACAAGAAAGAAAAGCCAAAACTGAGGAAAAGGAAGGTTATTGTTGATTTCTAGACTGTCTAAGTCTAGCTTCCAATTGTTCTTGAACACAAATATCTCGTTCAATTGTTGCCCAAGAATGGTTAAGCTCAACAAGGGAGTTGGCAGTGTCTAAGATGGTATTTAAATAGATTCAAAGCAATGTTGGTATGATCTTGAAGGTCGGGCTCAATATTGGGTTGCCTTGCAATAGGAACAGTCATTAAAATAAAACATTCAAAGAATCAATATCAGAAAAAGAAAGATGTATCGATGAGAATCAAGTATAAAAATTAACCAGAGAGATATTCAAGATCTCCCCAGTACGGTCGCCAAATAAATGTTGAGGAAAAGATATGAAATAATCTTACTCAATCATTTTCAGATTTTGCTTGGCTAAAGAAAAATAGACGGGAATATCACCCTAGCTTTATAGCCAACAAAAATAACATCCTAACTCACAAGTATTAATTATGAGTGCTTAGGCTAGTCTTTTATCAACAACAACATTGTTGGAAATTTAATTTTTATGTAACTTTCTGAATGTATCAGTTGTTGAAATAAATGTAAAGATAGAAGTAAAGTCACCAAGATGATAATCAAGATAGATGAGACATAAAACAATGATTTATTTCATTCAGATTCACTAAAGAGTCAATTTCTTTACAAAGAAATTTTGGACCAAAGTCAAACTTAGACATCCCCGATGGAACATACAAAAGGACCTCTGACAGAAAACCAAAACTGAACTCT
This sequence comes from Picea mariana, assembly GCA_032191745.1. Classification (NCBI taxonomy): domain Eukaryota; kingdom Viridiplantae; phylum Streptophyta; class Pinopsida; order Pinales; family Pinaceae; genus Picea; species Picea mariana. The sequence goes on from JASDQU011025959.1 coordinate 12,877, forward strand.
AAAGTTGGATCAGCTTGCCACAGATTGTTTCCCACTCGACTCTGCACAATAGCCTTTGTCAGTCATGAAAATTAATTCACAAACAGACAAGTCTACACAGAGTATCAAAGATAGATCAACACCTCTGAAAAACAAGTGTATGAATGATGCGATTTAGCCCTGAATATTGTTGTCTACAATAAGACCCTGCTATCATAAAAGAGAATTAGGCTTGTGATGAATAATGAATAAATGAAAACTGAACTATCTCAACATAAACTCAAAGAGAAAACCTTAGTATGCTTCTGCTTCTATCCTTCCTTTGTTCCTCCCTTTTCTTTTGCTTTTAAACAAATTAGAATTGGTTGAAGTAGTTGAACCAACTCATTAGTTAAGTTAATTAAAAGACTAAACTAACTTTAGTTAGGGGGGAGAGTAATAATTATAATAAGGGTTATAAATAAATAATAACTAGTAGGTGGGACCCCTTGTGACTCCCTTTACTTCATAGCAATCATAACATAACCATTAACTAAGTAAAACACACCTCCTTGTGTCTCCCATCAACATATTCACTTTTGGAAAATTTAGCTCATGAAATTTGAAATTATTTTCAAACATATTTCTCATATATCCAAAATAAAACATGTTGTCCAAAATTTTCTGAAGTCAACTGTCATCAACAATGGATAAAAATAAAAAAACTCAAAAGCCATATTTCCCAGTTGTGAGGCCATGTTTCCTTTGTTGATGCTATCATCTTTTAGTCCTTCTTTTGACAGAAGCGTAATAAGCCTCTGTTTTTAGCCTTTTATTTGGATAGCTCATCCCAGCATGCGTGATTGATTAGCAAATGATATTTTAATTAACCATACATGACAACTCTTTTAAAATATGAAATGGATTTTGGCTCAACAATATATCAGACTCATGCAATCCAATCCATACAAATTGTTTTAATGTTTATCAATGAGCAGGGGGTGGAAAAGAGTTCTAGGATATGCGAGGGGTTTGTATTGAGAGAAACATGATATAATGAGGGGGAAAAGAACATGGTTACTTCTCAATGATAACAACAATCAACAGTGAATCAAACCAATCAAACATCATTGTAATCCACACAAGACACTGCCACTTTCAACTGCTTTAACACCAAAATTCTTAGGTGTCCCACGTAATAGATACAAGAACAGACAACAAAACATCGATATAAAACTTAACCTTGGAACAACAAGGGGACCATGTATAATATGCATGATCCATTTTCCAATAAAATAAGATATCGTCAATCATGAAAGCAGTATTGAACAGTAGCGTAATCATCAAATAAGCACCAGATTTGATATTCAATCTACAAGGGGGTCCCACCTACTACTATTATTTAGCTTTTATAATAATAGGCTTTAGCAAAACTTCGTTGTGAATTTAATCGTCAACAAACTGGCAACTCCATAGGGAAATTTGCTTTCAACAGATTTAGAACTCAGAACTCAAGGTTTTGCAGACCAAGAACAGTAATTTTAGAAGATGTAACCAGAATAATTATGCAACAGGGGGAAGTGAACGGATTTAATGGAAAAATGACCAGGAATTTGGGAATAACTCATAAAAAATGTTAATTATGAGGGGGGTTATCCCTGTATGCATAATAATTTAACTAGAATCTGCTCTTAATTCAAGGAGAAAAATTAAATGCTCTGCTCTTTTATTTTCAAATGGATGAAGAAATGGGAAGAAGAAGCAGGAGATAACCAATCTCTTTATAAGACAACAGTGAAAGTAGACGACAGATTCAAGTGTGTCCTCAGGGAAAACATCATAACAGATGTGTAAGCTTGATTGTTATTGACTAACAATATCTCGCAGGAGTGTCACTATGGCATAACTGATCCAACATCTTATTTCCGAATAAACTAAAAAATGACAAAAATTGAGATCCATCAGAGTAAAATTGCAGAAAATTAAAATAGCAAAAATAAAGTGACAGAAGGTAAAAACAATAGGAAATGCTAAAACAAAAAAAACGGAAATCAACTACTGTAAGCAGGAAAAGAAAAAAAGAAAAAAAGAAATTGAAAACAGAGCTATATTAGAGAAAATCCAGACAGCGTTATATCTTTTCAAGTTGGTCCCACGTAATGCTTTAGGTGAGAACCGTTAGTGCTGTAAGAAAATAATCGCTCATGTAAGTCTTTTAGAATGTAAGAATTGGCACCTAAGACAAAAGTGATCTTGAAAGGACCCAGCCATAATTTCTGAAATTTTGAATGTCTTCCCTTATCATCGTGAGTTGAATCCCATAGAAAGACCTTTTCATTTACCTTAAACTTGACAGACTTGACACTCTTGTTGAAATACTTCTTAACAGTTTGTTGTCTCCTTTTAATATTATCCAAGGCAAACATCATTTGTTCTTCCAAAGCTAGTAGTGCATTTACCCTTTGCAAAACATCTGAAGAATTTAACTCTTCGATCTGTAACATCAACCTTAAGGAAGAAAGTTCCAACTCCGTTGGCAAGAGGGCTTCTTGACCATAAATAAGTTGAAAAGGAGTAAAACTAGTTCTTACCTTGGCGGTAGTTAGATCTGCCCAGAGGGCATAGGTGAGGAGAGTATGCCACTGATGAGGCTCATCTTCAATGAGCCTTTTGACGATTCTTACCAGATTTTTTTTGGCAGATTCAGCCTACCCGTTTCCTTGGGGATAATAAGCTGATGAGGTGAAATTTTTAACCCCCAACTTGGCTAGAAATCGATTCATCTTAGCAGAAATGAAAGCGGGGCCATTGTCTATAATAATTTCTATTGAAAGACCAAATCTGGAAAAAATATTATTTTCAAGGAAAGAAATTACCTGATCGTCTGTGGAATTCTTAACTGGGACAGATTCAACCAATTTTGTAAAATAGTATGTGGCTGTCAAAACAAAAACTTGTTCGGCTAAAGAAGGGGGATTAATAGGACCAATAAAATCTAATCCCCACTTTGAAAAGGGAAAATCTGGCAAGACAGGTTGTAATGGCATGGTTGAAAGGCATTCCTTCCCAGCAAATTTTTGGCACTTGTCACAAGACCTCAAAAACAAATAAGAGTCATGAAAGATCGAAGGCCAATAATATTCTTTTCTAATAATATTGAAAGCAGTGGTTTTTGTAGAGAAATGACCTACTACATGAATGACATATCTTGAAGAATCGTGAGCTTCTTGTAACAATTTTTGTTCATCTTCATTATTCACACAGTGAAGCAGCACACCATCAACTGATCTTCGAAATAAGAAGTCCCCTATAATGACATATCTTGTAGATTCAAGACAGAGTCTTCTCCTTTGATGAGTGTCTACGTTGTCTGGACATCTTTGGTTCTGTAAATAATAAACCAAATTCCTGTACCAAGGATGCTCAAACACGGGGAGGATCTGATCATCAATGTAAAAGAGAGTTGAAAGGGAACTATCTTGTTCATCATTTTCTTCACCATTATCAGTATGTTGAGCCAAGTGAAGGGCTAGGTCACATCCCTTAATGGTGGTAGAAGTCATGATATTTAAATCATGCTCCTGGATCTTGGCAAGCCAATGTGCAAGATTTCCTTAAAGATAAGTCTGTGAGAGAAAAATATTTACAGCAGGTAACGATACTTTTACCAATGTATACTTACCTAAGATGTGGTGGTGAAACTTTTCAACAGCCTTAACAGAAGAAAAAGCATGTTTCTCAATAAAGGAGTACTTAAATTCATCATCAGACAAACTTTGACTCATGTAAGCCACAGGTTTTTCATTTCCTTGGTCATGTATCTCTTGGATCCAATCCTTGGCTTTGGGAGCTGTGTTTTCCCTAAACGCCTAGTCAACAAAGGAAGGAGCATCGTATCCATATAATGCTCGAAATGGTGTCATTCCTATGGACATATGATGAGTGGTGTTGTAGCAATGTTCTCCTAAATGCAACCACTTCACCCATGCTTTATGTTGCCCTAACACATAGTTATATAAATATCCCTCAATCCATTTGTTCAAAATCTTCGTCTGGCCATCTATCTGAGGGTGGTAACTAGTGCTGGGAGTCAACTTTGTGTCATCTAGTCTGAACAACTCCTGCCAAAATGCACTAAGGAATATGTTGTCCCTGTCACTAACAATAATATACCTCGACAATCCATGGAGTCTGAATATTTCCATGAAGAAAAACTCCACCACCTATGCTACCTTTTATTGAGAGGATATGGCAAAGAAGTGTGCAAATTTGTTCAATCGATCGATCCCTACATATATACAATCTCTGCCTTGCACCTTTGGTAGCCTTGTGTCGATAAATTCGATGGATATGCTTTCCCATTTCTACTCTAGGATGGGAAACAACTGTAGTAGTCTAGTAGGATGGATCTTCTCTAACTTTTTATGTTGTCAAGTCACACACTCTCTCACATCCTTTAGTACATCCTCTTTGAGGCCCTTCCAATTGAACCTCTCCCTGATCTGCATGTAGGTTTTGAAGTATCTTGAATGTCCTGCCAATGGTGTATTGTGTATATCCTCCATGATCTTTTTCTTTTGTGTAGATTATGGAACTAAATATATACGGTCCTTGTAGTAGATGATGTCATCTACCACTTTGTACCTGTCATCCTGTACATTGTGTTCCGTCACCTCACAAGAAAAGTTGTTCTTGGAATACTCCACCAATAGATTGGATTTCCAATCAGTCGAGACCTATGCAAGTGAAAACACCTTTGGTTTTATGGAGAGAGAATCTGCAACTGCATTCTTCTTTCCCTTTACATACTCAATGTCGAAATCATAGGCATTTAGTTTTCTAACCCATTTTTGTTTCCATTCATTCAAGTGCTTCTGCCCCAGAAAATGCCTCAAGTTGTTGTGGTCTATCTTAACCACAAATTTTCCACCTACCAAGTATTGTCTAAACTTCACCATGGCATGAATGATGGCGAGAATTTCATTGTCATAAATGGAGTAGAGTCTCTCTGACTCTATGAGATTTTTTATTTCATATGCTATCAGATGCCTCTGTTACATCAAAACTGCTCATATTCCCTCACCCGATGCATCAGGCTCAAGCAAAAAAGGTTGAGTGAAATTAGGAAGTGCTAGAACTGGACAAGTTCTCATCACCTCCTTTATCTTGTCAAACATCCTCTAGGCCTCATTTTTCCACCTAAACGTCCCCTTCTTTGTTATATTTTTGATTAGTGCAACCAACTGTGAAAACCTCTTAACAAACCGCCTATAGTAGTTTCAAATCCCAAAGAAACTGCGCAAGTGTGAAATATTTTTGGGAGGTGACCAGTCTAGTATGGCATGAATATTTTCTCTGTGCACCCGTACCCCCTGAGCAGTAACCACATGACCCAAGTATAGGATCATTGTCATGCCAAACTCACATTTTGACTCCTTGGCATATAATGATTGATCCTCCATGATACTCAGAATATCCTCTAGATGTCTCAAGTGTTTCTCCCATGTCTTGCTATAAATTAAGAGATCATCAAATAATCCCAATAGAAGCTTCCTCGACTTCTTTTTAAAAATGTGATTCATGGAGGATTGGAAAGTAGCTGGTGCATTGGTCAACCCAAATGGCATGACCAAAAAATCATAATGCCCATAATGGAATTTGAAAGAAGTTTTTGGAATGTCCTACTCTTTGACTTTAACTTGATGGTACCCTGATGAAAGATCAATCTTTGAAAAATACACTACCCCATGTAACTCATCCAACAAATCATCGATCCTAGGAATTGGGTACCTATTTTTTATCGTCTTCTTATTCAATGCCCAGTAATCAATGCACATTCGCATTGTGCCATCCTTATTCTTCACCAACACTACAGAAGAAGTGAATGGATGTGAACTTGGCCTGATATGCCCCATCTCCAGCAGCCCCTTATTGGTCTTTTCGATCTCATCCTTGAATTTCTTAGGATGTATGTAGGGAGTGGTCCTTGCAGTTGAAGCAAAGTTTTTTTCTCCTCAATCATTACGAGTTGCCTCATTCATCTTCTTCTTTATTCCTGTCTTTGTTCCTCTCGGGAATAAATGGTTTGGAGAAATTTTTTGTCTTTGGGACCACATCCTCCATGTCCTGTGTTCAAATAATAACATCCTATAATGTCTTCGGTTTGAAAGTATTCACCCAACCATGAAGTGGCTCAGATAAACCCTCCATGAACAACATCACCAGTCTCTTCTCAGATATATGGGTCACTGTGACTGCAATCCTCTGAAACTCAATGATGTAAGCATATGGTGTCCTAACCTATTTGAGCTATGCCAGCTCTATGAAATGTAGCTCTGGATATTTCCTATCAAACCTCTCCATCAATCTCTATGTGAAGTCCAAATAAGAGGTAATGGTAGCATGTCCCAGACTGACCAATCCATGGTACCACCACTCATGGGCCTCCCTGTCCAAATGCAAGGCAGTGAATTTAATCGCATATTCCTCTGTCATGGTGTTGAGTTGGAAATAGGTATCCAACTTTTGAACCCATGCCATAGCTGTAGATTTTCTCAAACCGTCAAATGAGGAGATGGTCAGCTTCCCAATCTTCCTCATGAGATCAACATTTTGCTTACCCTTGTTTACCTCCCTTGGCATGTTCCTATATTTGATATTGAAATAGTTATGTAGGGACATGGAAACCTAAAAATCCTCTCCCATAGCTTGGTACTCCCTCCAATAGTCATCAAAGGTTTCACCTTGACCTTGTTGTCCTTGATTCCCTACTTGTTGATTCCCAGTGAAGAGAGGTAAGAGCGATCAAGGAATGATTCTTCCTTTAGTTCTGCTACCAACTTGTCCAAGAACATGGTTGTTGTTTCCCTCTGCATGGTTTCCATTATTCCTGGTGGGACCCCCTACACCATTGTTTCCCCCATGGTGTCCATTAGTGCCTCCATTTCCATTATTATCCTCATGGTTATGGTTTTCCTGGTTGGCAGCAATCAATTATGCCAATAGTTGTGCTAATTATTGTTGCACATTCTGTATGCCCTCTAAAATTTGCAAGGCCCTATCTTCAATTTGATCCCCCATAACTACTTCTTCTTGTTCTGCCTCAAGTTGGTTTTCTTCTACTATCTCTTCCTGACTAAAAATATTTTATGCCCCTCGCTACTTCCTACTTTTTTAGGTGATAAACCTTTCTTCATCTCCTTGATTCATGAAATTTTAAATCCCCTCAGGTTGGCAGGACTGAGGCTCTAATACCACTCTAGCAATCCTACCCTGGTCTTCCTTAAACTTTGTCTTATTTGTTGTGTGGCTAATGTACCAAATGTTTTCTACTGTAGATGTTATATGGTTTTTCTCATTAAACAAGATCTTCCCACAACAATTTGGCCCATTTTTTTGTGATTGTGGCAAATAATAATATTGAAAACAAACTATAACATCATTAATTCTAATCACACAGGAATATGCAGAAACAAATAAGGTTGCTTTATTTATTTATTTATGGATCGATATATTATTGAGATATCTCATAGCCATGCCTTCATTTCAATACCACTCTTGTTCACTCTATCCCCTTGTCTCTTTCTCCATATCTCTCTCCCATTATATCCCACTATCTCTCACGCTCTCTCTTCCTTACTCTACCTATCTATCTATCTCTCTCGATATCACTCTCAATCTCACTCTCTCTCACTCTTTCTCCCCCTCTGTCAATATCTCCCTCTCTCTCCCACTTCCCTACCCCACTATGCCTAGGAACATGTATCCACTTTGAACCTAAATCCATCTAACGTTAGGGCCCCACATATACCTGACCCTTAACCCCATCCACATTGAATCCCTAAGTTCCCTATGCCCATACGTATTATTGAGGGCCCCACAACCCCTACACCTCCATCGCAGTGCTCTAACCATTACCCTGTGCCTCAAAGAACTTTCAATCCTAAGCCTGTAGGTCCTAGTTGTCTCCAAACCCCTCTATACCTTAATTCATAAAGTTATATCTTGGGTCATAGAATAAATGGTCTATGTAATGAATTAAGAGCGCACATGCACTATTGTGAGAAGAAATAAATGAGGTTGGGCATTGTTCCTACCTCACATCCCTATCTAGCTAGAGCACACATGCATTCCTAGAACGCATGCGTGCTTCTACTGGATAGGGATATGAGACAGGAACAATGCTCATCCTCTTTCTCTCCCCAAAACGTGACACCATCCCATACACAAAAACAAATAAATAAAACTTTATCTAAGTTATCAAATATATTTATAAAAAATAAACTAATCCAAAATATAAACATAAACGCTAAACAAACAAACCCTTTTTCTTGATTTTCTTTATATCTAGTGATGCCTTCATATATCCATGTCTTCAACATTCACCCATCACTCTAAAATTGTACCTCAGTCCATTGAGTGATCAATGTATCACACCGTCCTTCCCATTCTGCCAACGATTCTTGTGTGGACCTTTAACCATCTTTCTACTGCCAACACCTTTGGATTGGAGGGATGGTTATCATGGAATGAAACCATTCCATGCCACCTGAAATATTTTAATGGGATTCATTCTATTCATTTATTTTTTCACAAATAATAATAATACTAAAATTATATTATATGGGGACAACATTTTCAATGTAGCATAGGAGGCTAAGTCAGGTACATAATATTCATAGAGTTTGTTTTGAATGCAAGTTGTCTTGTTTAGTACTTTTAAAATTAATTTCTATGTTTGTCATGTAATTGGATCCTAGAGGAAGGAACTCAAGATAATTTACAAAAGGAAATAATACATCATAAACTACATATGATTACTTTCTTTCTATTTGATGAATCTATGAATGAAAATAGGTACTTTGGTAGATGTTTGGATTTTATGCCCCTAGAAAAAATTGTCAATATGTCCTTGAATGGATTGAGGAGGCAAGTTGCAACTCGTCGAAAAACACGAATCAGGCCTCAGATGGATAAATTGTCAGATTCATTAGACTCGGGGCACCATATTACAACTAGGGGGACCCCTCCCTTGTGCTTTCATTGCTTAGAAAACAAATTATTTTAGGATCTTTGAAACTAGGGTTTAGTTTAGTAAGGCACATTGCAATTTTTGAACTAGGCATGGATTTTGAAGAACGTTGTATTGAGCAATTGTGGGTAGCGTGGTCATGTGGGCATTGGTGAAACACACTTGAAAGAGCTTACAGAGCTTGCATGCCAATTTCCATGTTAAAAGAGAGTTTTGCAATTTAAGAATGGAATTTATATAAATTAGGTTGAGTTTTTATATTAACTTTTAAAATTACAAAAAACATGAAATTAATATCGTTTAGGAAATAAAAAAACAAGAAATTAAATGTGAATAAATACATGGCTTCCCTCGGAGACAATGTTAGGATCGTTTGGAAACTTAATCAACAATGTCCAAGCATTCAATTGGCTCAATGATTTCACAAACATGTGGTGTGGTGGTGGAATGGGAAAAAAATTATTGCAAGCCCTTTTAATTGGGTCCAACAAGAATGTGTGTGCTAGCGCATTCCTAGGAATGCACACACATTCATGTTCAAAATCCTATGTGGCATCTTGGGTGATGGTTCGAGCTTTATTGATCCTATCACATCATGAACATGTCCACGTTCTCAATAACACGCACACGTTCTTGTGTGAGTGCATTCGTGCTCACCCTATAGCCACTTTTTTGTCCATAAAATTCGTGCACATGCCCATATGTGTGTGTGTTAATTAGTGGAAAAACTCAACCTATTTTCCATTGAAATTGTTTTCCAAATTTGATAAGAATTTTTATTTAAAGTTCAACTTGATTGTGAGACCCAACCACTATTTTATGATTATTCAATGATTATACATACATGCTTAAATTTTAACAAGTCTTTTTAAGCTCATGTGTAGGATGAATGACTCAATTTCCATTGATATCATCATATCCCTTCACAACAATTATCTTGTATTTGTGTTTTATTATCTACCGTTTTCCCTAAAATTTAGGGTTAGTTAGTAAGAATTTTTGTTCCATGTAATTAATTGGTTCTTTACTTTTTCACTTTGTAGTTTATTCTTTATTATTAAGAAATGTTGCCAAATTTATATGGTTAATTCATCAAATTCTCAATCCACAATAGCGCATAATGCTTTCACTTAGAGGGATTTAGCGCTCTCTACAAGCTTGATATTACCAATGATATTTTTTTATGGTGGCATTAATTCATATATTATTTAGCACTTTTTATGAGAATCATTCAAAAGAAGTAACTCAATTTTGCAGAAAATTTGTTTTAATTTCTTGTCACAAATTCGATAAGAATTTTGTAGAAATTTCATGCATGAGTGAAGTTATATCATTATTCAAATTCCATGCATAGTTTCTTGGGGTCTGCCCCATTCTTTTCCGATGTTCAACGAAATCTTGATAGCCATACCTATAACCAATCTGGAGGTCTTCCTCTATGGTTTAAATTCTGGAGTCGTCGCCCTGCATTGAATAAGAGTATGTATTTTTAATTTTATTAGATTCAATTACCTGAAAGTTGGAAGGCGATACAAATAATATTGTTAATATGTTTGTCACGAACATCACAGTCAATGAACCGAATGATTTGAAACTTCCCAATCCGAGAGCCCATGAAAATTATATTAGTATGTAATTCTAGTTCTAATATTTCTTTGTCCCTGATGACCTTTTCTTTGTTATATGCCTGCGATTTACTGGAAGAGGTCATTGTTAGCTACTACCACCAAGAACCTATGTATCATCAAGCTACTCGGCAGAGGTATGTGAATACAATGTTGGGCTCATATGATTTGCACATGTTATTTACTTGGTGTTTTTTTCTGTGGTGTTGAACCTATTTGGCATTGGACTTGGGTGGAAATAGTAATGAGGGAACTTGATTATGGAAGTTTTAATGCATGCAAGGTGGTATTTACGCAATGGTACTTTCTATCAAATGTCGTAAAGGCCATTTACTATTGACATTCCCTGGTATAATTATCACACATTGCGAGGGTATCTTACCATAACTTTTCCCATCTTACCAGCATTTCCTCATCATCAATTGTTTGGTAATGACCTGGTTTTTTGTTGCTGCAATCGGCCATACCTTTCTAGTGGCACATTGCAGTCCCAATTTTGTCCTTTCAGATTGACATAAAATTTAAATTTCAATCCTTTTTCAAACATGAAAAATATCCCAATGTGATTGTGGCATTTATCCCTGGATTATTCCTAAAACATGCAAAATATCATCATTGGGTACGACCTGTTGCATCTTCTTTTAATATGGTGAGGTATGGATGCTTCCATCTATTTAATATGATATTGACTACTATATGCATTCTTGAATTATTATTATTTGGGGGTGTTGTGCATGGTTACTACACACCCATGCATATGCACCCAAGATACTAACCTCCCGCGTCGGCCCCTGAGAGGACGTGAGGCTTCTTTACATGAATCTAGTTTCTTGGTCCTCATCATATAGGATCATTAATAGTTATGGTTGGGACAAGGGGATTTTTTTGGCCACCCAATCCTATATTGGGTTCAACCTCTGGTCAGCACCGAGCATCCACTAGCATGGTGGTAGCCAAAGGGACGCCAGGGAAAAAACTTCAGACTAGTGCAGTGCACTTGGTTTTCGGATGGATAATTCATGCCTTCAATTTTTTCTTAGCTAGCCAACACCTCTCATAGGAAGACATATACCTTTGGATCCTGAACCTCAGTATTCACCTCTCCTTAATTGAATCGACTATGTATGCCCAGTCATGTATATGTTTGTGATGCACTACCCTTTATTGCATGGGTTTTCCTTCCATCATTGTGTTGAGGGCTTGGATCTGATGGGTGAAGGGAACTTAATATTTCAGTTAGGAATGTCTCCACCGATTTCGTTATATCAAATTGATATGGAGTATAAGGACCTAATCCAACTTCACGCACCACAATGGTGATCTGAGCACACCTTCTAGTAGAGACTTCATACAGCTTGTTTTGCAACCTTTCCATATCATCTTCTAAATCAATGTCATATGACCTCACACTTCTCCATCACAGCTCCACGTATTCTATGGTATTGATATAATCCTCTCTTTAACCTATGATATTATATATGTTATCAATAATTGAGCTTTGGGTATCCTCATTTATAGAATCATTGTATTTGTTACCTTCATTCAGGTCTAATGGCGCAATCACACACAACATATCCATCTCAAAATACATCTACCTTTTCTTCAAATTCAAAATTGTGTTATTGTCAAAGGCCCGGTCAATACCAAATAGTGTGGGGTAAGGATATGATTCATCCATGATCTCAACCATCTCAAAATATTCCTTAGTCTTCACCCCTTCAATGTTCACTTCGACCTGTTCCATCCGAACTATAGGATGGATTCTGTATTAATTATCTAGCCTGAGTTGAATTGGGGACCACATCAAGTTAGCCTTACCCATCAACTCCCATGATTTATTTGGTAGGATGTTCACATCAGATCCCATATCCAACATGACTTCATCCATCACATAGCTTCTGAGTTCAACTGTCATATTGAACTCTCTTCATGTGGGCTTTTGCTTGCTGACCTAACACACATATCTTTCAAGTAACGGGGTAGATATAGCTATGGTTGTTCCTTCTTACCCCATGCATCTTGTTAACATGTGAGTCAACTTCCTTGCAACATCATTATCACTCAAAAACTTCAAATAATAGTGGAAGAAGTTACTTACTTGATCTTCTACTTTCTCTTTACGACCAATACCACATAGTGTTTCTTCTTGCATCATTAACTGCATCTATTCATGCATGTGTTCCTCTATTTATTTGTGTTTATCCCATCACACCTCTTCCTTCCTGTGGGATTCTTCCAATGACTTATGTATGGTGTGTTATATCTCTTCACGCTCACGATCTTCCTCCAAAGACTTCTGTGTGGTGTGTTGTAACTCTTCATGGGCTCGAGCCTCCTTTAACAATTATTGTGTCACATGTTGTACTTCCTTGTGCATCCGTGATTCCTCTAGTGACCTTTGCATCGCGTGTTGCAATTTTTCTCATGCTCTCTCCTCCTCTAGATCCCTTTGCGCATTGTGTAGAAACTACTTTTGGTGCACAATGCCAAACTTAGGAGGGGATTGTGTCAATTTTCTGATCTTCCATTCAAATCTATAGCCCGATCTCTATTCACACTCTAAGTCCATTTTTTATTTAACTCCTCCTTGAGTTACCACCCACACATCAACTTCCTCATCCTTCATTTGACTCATGTGTTGCTCTATAGTTACTGTGTTGCAGTGTACCTTCTTTTCTTACCACTTCTTCAACAAGTTGGGGAAATGTTTGGTGGCATGCTATGTACTGTAGTAGTACCCACAAAGAGCAAACAATTTTCTACAAAATATCGAAACGTGACCCACCTCACCACTATTAAAACAAGTGGGTGTTCTTCCTCCGCATCCGCCAAATCCTCATCCTCTGCCTCATCCATATCCACCTCTCGGACCTCCTTGGTATCCCCCTCTTTTTACACCTCCGCGATTGACACCTTTATTTTCTTATTGGGCCTCTAAAGAATCATGAGTGTGGTCTTGCATCAACTAAAGTGACCGAAATTTCTTGACATCATGCCCTATGGACTTGCAGAACTCACAAAATAGAGTATGTGTATTCTTTTGTAATTTCTGAAGTGTTGGGAAGCATGGAGGGATATGCCCCCATTGTCTACAAATATTTCACCACTCGGTTTGAGGCCCATTAGGAAATGGATTCAGTGCTCTCATCGCCAAGTAATTTCCCAATGTAGGAAATTCATCCCTGTGGTGACCTTCCGACTGACATGTAGTACACCATAGGTGCTCAAGAACCACTTTTGTCTTCTCCATATCTTGCAAATTCATTGTAATATTTGCAAGCTAGGACTATACATGTGTTATCCCTGCCAAGGTCTCACCATCTCCTAGTGTAGCTTTGAGGTGCATCACAATATCCATAGCCTATGCCTAAGTAGTCACCTTCTGTTCAGTGAGCGAAACTTGGATATTGGGGAGTAGTCCTTCAATGAACCATTCCCTAAGATGAACCCCTTGGATATAGAATGTTATCCTATCTAACAATATATTGAACCACTGGTCATAATCCCATATGGTCTCTCTAGTCTCTTGCTTGATATCGTTGATTTCAATAATGCTCTACGATTTTGACTTAGGCATATAAAACTCCTTAAGTATATCTCTCTTTATTTTTGTTAGGGACCTCATATATCCCACTCACATAGTCTCCTCATACTTCATATACCACGTCAGATCTCTATCTTTGAAGGTGGTATCCAACTACATGAACTTCAATGCTTCATATGTGATCCTCTTCATAGACCAAACAAACTCACACGTGAACCAATGTCGCTCTACATCGTCCTTACCCATCCCATGGAACATGGGTAGCCTCGACGTGGTGTCTTGATTCTCTATTCTCAATCTAGTGATGTGTCCTCCTGACTGACTGTTAGTGGTTGGCGATCTTGGTACTGATACCCTTCCTTGCAATTTTTTGTTGGTTTCTTCTTCTTATTCACTTGTATTTTCTTTTCTTTCTTCTTCTGCTCCTATATCCATAGTGCATGGTTTTTCTTTCTACTTGGATGCAAATGCATATGGGGGGTGGTTCAAAGAGGGGGTTACTCAATATTCTCTCATCATCTCTTGTGAGAGATCCCAAAGAGCTTATTACCTGCAATCACACAAAACCATTCACTATTGCTAAAGCTTCCTCCCCTTTCTGGAGAGGTTATTCACCATATTCTCCTATGCCAGTGTCTTTACTATGCACGTCATCTTCCTCTAACATTGTGACATCTCTCAACATCCAAGGGGATCGGACTTCGTCTTCTCTGACCATGCCACCACTACTCCTAGTATATTCACTGGATACTCTACTCCTAAAATCATGTCTCTTCAAAGACCTACCTCCTTATGTGCTCCTCTCTAACACAACACTCTCTCCCACACATCCTTTTGTTGTGGTCTCCGTTATCTTTATTCTAGGTCCAACCCCTCATCTCTCACCCCTTGCTATCTTCTTTCCGCTCCTCTATTATGCTTTCTTCCTTAGCTCAACTCTTCTTACGTATCTCTCGACTCTTTCTCTCCTTTGTTCTTCTGGTTCCATTCTCTCCTCACCTCATTTCAAATTCTTCTGGATCCTCTTGATTAGATTCATATTTTCTCTCTCCTTCCCCCTTATGTTTATCCCCCCCAAGTGCGAGGGGGTATACTTGGCCATCATGTCAAGATACATGAGCATCAATCCTTTTTCTACGAAGAACATCTTGACCCACAATAGAATTTCTTCCAAAAGTCTCTTCTGAGGACCTTCAACAAACTTTCTTTCATCCTTGCTAAAAGAATCATTGTATTCGATGGTGAAATCAATAATATATATCCCTCCTTTACTCAAGAAAACGAAAGGTTGATTGCTCGATCCCACTTATTATCAAATGGTTTCAATCTATCAACTGTAGTCTAGTCCCATACTAGTGGTTTTAGGGGTATTAAAGTAGTATTAATGGTGGTTTTCCTCTTCATCCATTCATAAAACAACCATGGAAACTCAACAAAGAAAAGCTCATGAAAATTAGTGTAGATGTACCTCTCTTTCCAATGTTCAACGTTGGTTATTAAACCCATGGTTTCTCATTGTGCAAACTCATCTTCCTTCGTAGATAACTAGTCTTGTATTTTCTCCTGAGATGGGTTCCACCTCATTCTCTCCCTTCATCATGCAATAAAAAACCAGAGTTGACCAACAAAACCCCAAGGCATCGACATAGCAATATTCAGTCAAATATTGAAGGACTCACCCGAGATGATTTCAGAATCATAGAGACCATTTGGTCTTGTGTCGGATATGAAGTGATAAAGTAGACAAGGAAGCCACTCAGGCTATCATTGATTCAATCAATCATAAGCCATTAATAGAGTAACTACATAAATCATTAACAAAACCATCCATTTAAATCAAAACGTATATATTCATTAACAGAGAGAAATGCAGCTTTAGATAATCTTCATTATTCCTTACAATGCATACCAAACTAGCTTCAAATTACACAGTAAATTGCGCTCTATGTGTTGTGGTTCATTCTACAAAAAATTGCATTACAGTGCGCCATGCACTCTCTGCTCATGCTTTTTCCTATTAATTGATTGCAATATAGACTCTAAACATGACTTTGTTTTAGGATTACAGAGGACTGTTAAAAAACTTAGACTAGCTTCATACAAAACTTAGACCAGATTGCTACAAAACTCAGAAAGACTCTCTCTTTTTCAAAAATTGGACTGCTCTCTTTTCTTCTTTGCTCCACTCTCTCGAGTGATCACCAATTCCACATGTTTCTTTTATCCACATGCATCCCATGTAACCTCCTTGGGGCGTGGAAATCCGAACGAACCATCTCAACCATCATTTTCCCCATGATCTCTCGTGTTGTCTTTGTTCATTACTCGAGAAGATTCTCAAAGATATTCTTCTTAATCAACTTGCAAGCGGTTTATTTCCGATCTTTTGCACACAACACAAAACTCGATTGCCACGTTCCTACTTTATTCCATTGCGCAGTTGTTGGTATGTGCACACAAAACTGATGTGTGTGCAAGCTGATATATGCACCAGTGCAACTTACCCAAAACCTTGGGTGTCAACATATATATTCTGGTTCAAGATAATTAAATTTTGTACATTTCATCATGTTACACCATAATCTAATTAGTTTTTCATGTACCTTAAATACTTCCTAGTAGTTAATAGATTATTTTCTTTCTAAATTTCCTTTACAACTAATGTGTCATGAGAGGGAAGAATTAACTTGCACTAACACTTAATCATGGTCAACCGACAATAGTCAATCATAACCAACCATAGTAAACTAGAGTCAAGCATATTCAACCATCATAAGCTATGATTAGCCATAGTCAACAAGGCCAAACCATAGTAAACCCTTCTCAACCAAGCAATCCAAG
This sequence comes from Picea mariana, assembly GCA_032191745.1. Classification (NCBI taxonomy): domain Eukaryota; kingdom Viridiplantae; phylum Streptophyta; class Pinopsida; order Pinales; family Pinaceae; genus Picea; species Picea mariana. The sequence continues at coordinate 29,876 of JASDQU011025959.1, forward strand.
TCAACTATGGTTAACCATGGTTAATAAAATTCACCCATATTCAACTATAGCCAACCATACTCAACCATAGTGAACATGCTCACTTAGAGTCAATCATAGCTGACCATAATCTACCATGGTCATGCATAGCGAATGATAGTCAATATGGTCATCCATAGAGAATGATAGTCAATATGGTCAACCATAGTCACCTACAATAAAATATAGTCAACTATAATTAATTATAATAAATCATGGTCAACATAATCGACTATGATTAATTATAGCTATAAATTAAGGGCAACCATAGTCAACCAAAGTGAATTAAGGTGAAACATAGTCAACTATAATCAATTCTAATAAGCTATAGTTGAAACCATAGTTATTAACAATGATCAACCATGGTTAGTCAACCCTCCTGAACCATAGTTAATCATAGTTAACCATCATAAATCATATTTAATTTAATATACTTGCCATAATTAAATATAGTAAAGTATGATTAATTATAATAAATTATATTTAATCGTAATAAACCAAGATCACCCACTATTAATTACAATCATTCATTTCTATTGTTTAAATTGCATTTTTTAGAGCATTAATGGATTTGTTGTCATAAGCATTAATTCACTAGTGTTAATGGTAGATATAATATATGATGGTGATTAATTTTATACATACAATTTCTAATTCATCATTCAAATTCCAAATATTAAACCTTAAAAAAGATAAGTTTATACATTTTATTTCTTGGATTGGATTTTTTTTTGTAATTATCAAAATTCCGTGATAAAATTATTGGTAAAATTACAATTCTATGTTGTTTAAATTATATTTTTGAATATATAAAAAAACCCTTATTAACTCTCCGTACAAGCAATGTAAGCAACTCATATTTACCATTCCATAATTTTTTAAATTTTTAGCCAAATTTTGAACATAACCAATAAAAACCGATAAAATAGGTGATAAAAATGAAACCGTCACGGTCATGGAAATCGTGATTCATCATTCAAATTCAAAACTCCAATTTTAAATATCAAACGATCGCAGAAATCCGGATTCATCCTTCGAATTCCAAACTTTAAAAATATAACGGTCGTAGAAATCGAGATTCATCGATTTTTTTGTTTATATAACGGGAAAATCGGCCTGGGTCTCACAATCAAATTCGCAAAGACATGATCTATAGAATCTCAGAGTCTGAGTAAACATTTTAAACATGGAAATTGAGGAGGCACAGAGGCAAAGCGTTGCAACCCTAGTGAAATGGGGTATGTCGTTAAGCAGGGCTTTCAAGGTTGTGGTGGTGCTAAGAGTCATTGTCACTCGTGATTTTGACACGGTGACAGCCAGTGTCTACAATGCTACCGGTATCATCATCAATAAACAATGCGGGATCATTATCGTGACCCTATTCATGATTTTGGATTTTTCCGTTTTGATCCCGTAGCACTTAAGTTTATGGAACCTGAGGAAATCCCTCTTGCACCAGATGTTGGCATATGTTAATTTCTACCTACCAGCATTAAATCTGAACCTTCCACTCAACCACTGCTACTGTTCCTCCACCGCCTGTCGTAAACACTCCAGAACATTCCATCAACACTCCAGATTGTTTCGGGAGGCTCCAGAAGTTTTCTCTCTCTCTATAAAATCAAAGCATTGTAACCATTCAGCTGTGTGTGCAATAGAATCGTCATTTTTTGTGCATTTCATTGTTTCTTTGCCTTTGCCCACTCATCGTGGTATCAAAGCAAGGTGAGCGAGTTGTTGTGCATTGTGTTGAGGAAGTCGCAGCTTCCAGTAAGAGTTCATGAGAGCTGTAGAGTGTTAGCGAATTGTTGTGATAGTTGGAGAGGAAGCCACAGCTTCCAGATCAGTCGTGAGAGCCGTGAGGGCTGCAGAAAGTTTAGGACAAGAACCCAGACCCATGAGAAAAGAACTGTCGTGGCTAAGAGAAGCACCCAGCTCGATTTGTTGGACTAGCGGAGCCCGTGTAAGGAAGGTGTGAGTTTTTTTTTTAATTTGGTGGGTAAACCCCACATTCATGTCAGCAGCAGCTGGGAGGTTTGATTATTGTACTCATCCTGAAAATTGTTGTATTGAGACTGTTTGGTCACCTTTTGATCATCTTTCTATAGGCGTTTTCCGTGTTATCCATATACAATTGTTGTGAATGCTTTAAGAATATTGATCCATAGATATGAAAGCATTTATTTATTTGAGCCTTTGGTT